>CAKAOH010030248.1:0-64015 GCA_916701665.1 Sebastiscus tertius | reverse complement strand
AAAATTATAATAATAAAAAATTAAGAATAAAAAGAAGAAGAAGAAGAAGAGAGAGACATCAGCCTTCATGACTGTGTGTGTGTGTGTTTACATGACAGCTAGGGGACAGTGTGAGGAGATTCCCATCCACCAGTGTTTCCCAAGAAACTGTCAAGGGAAGAAGTTGACCTCTGACCCCTACACACACACATACACACATACACACACACACACACACACACACACACACACACACACACACACACACACACACAGTGCTACACCCACCTTTAACCCGTAATCTCCCCCAGGGTCCGACAAACACTCCCACTCGCCCTCTCTTCCTCTGTTTCTGCATGTCACATACAGTAAGAAATATCAGACAGCTGTTAAAATTTCACCTTTGACCTCCAGGTCACCAGAGGAGGAAGTAGCACTTGTAACCCATCATCACAGGAAGACGTAGCCGGGGAGACAGATGATTAAATAATATCTAAGAGTAAAATAAATAATCCTGGTTTAAAGGGATGATTATGATTGAAGAAACACCTGTTTGAGTTAACTATTTTGTCCATGTGTTGGTCGTGCAGGAGGCTCTGATTGTGCTGAATGTTAAAGCCCAACGGATACGTCAGCAACAATAAATCAGTTTTCTCTAAGTGTTCATGTGTTGTGCCTCCATGTGATATTTGTGCGTGGTTGAACTCTCTACAGCGTGAGAAAGCTCTCTCCTGAGGGAAGTGTTTGACCGCCCCACGACAGGAAGTGGGGACCGTTCCCCTCTCCAGAACACACATTTGTACTTGCACCCTTGTGAGGACCCTTATTGTCATAATGCTTTCTCTCTGTAAATGTAATTCGAAGCTTAACCTTAAAATTAAGTCTAAACCCTGAAACAGCTCTTTGAAGATGTGAGGAAAAAAACAAAATGTTTTCTGTTTCCAAACACATCCTCACTTTTCAAAAATATCCAAAGATTCTCAAGCTTTGGGTGGACATACTCAGATGGTGGGCGGTATATTCTCTTTTAAAAAACATTTTTAATCATGCTTTTTATTGTTTCCTTAAGAAATATTAGTACAACAACCCAAACATAAACAAATAAAGTAATATGTACATATAATAACAGATAGTAACTGTAAATTTAAGAGCAAGGTATTCAAAAACAAGGGAGGAGGAAAATAATAATAATAATAATAATTATCATTATTATTATTATTATTATGGTTATTAATAATAATCATAATAATATATACAATAATATATATAAATAAATAATAAATACAAAAATACCAATATAAAAAATAAAGCATTAAATAAAATATTAATATTATTATTATTATTATTAACAATAATAATAATAATAGTGCACCCATCTTATTTATTTAGATTTCTCCCTTATTTTATTTTATGTATTTTTTATTTACTTACAGCTGTTATGTCATCGGTTTAATATTTTATTTAGCTCAGGCCACAACAAAATGATGTTATTGTTAATGTGAAAAAATATTAAAATTTCATTATCACATTTTGTTTTATTTACAAAAACATCCTCCCTTTCCCATAAACATCCACATTTTCTAAAAATATCTTTGCATTTTTAAAAATGTCCTCACTCTCCTAAATCAATCTTACTTTTCCAAACGTCCTTGCTTTCCAAAAAAAGTCGCTCACTTTCCAAAAAGTGACATCCTCATTAAATTCATGAAAGCGATGACACTTTTCTATTTTGAAAAAGGAAAGACACTCTGCAACATATATCACCACAATTAGTCTGTACTGCCATCTTTTGGAGACTCACTGACTCTGATGTCAAACTGTTGCTGCAGCTACAGAGCAATAAATCAAATGTTAATAAACTCAGAAGAGTCAAATCTGCATCCTTCGCATCCTCCACCGGCCCAGAGATGACAGATTATCATCTCTGACACTTGAAGGTTATCAGACAGACAGACAGACATGCAGCAGAGATAACAGAAAGCATTTAATACACAGTCAAAACTTTCTTTATTGGATTGTTCTGCTCGGTGAAGCCTGTTATTCGACAGCAGCCAGCCGGTAAAGTCCATAATGAGAGGACGCCAGTGTGATTCCTGCGGATTAAAGGAAATTAGCTCCATTTTTAATCATTATCTCAAACAGATGAGACAGAGAGAGGTCTGATGAGAGAGGAGAGGAGGAAAGAAAACACAGCGTCTGACAGCTACCATGCTGCTTTACAGCCCACAAAGATCCAAACTGTCATAAATATCAGGAAGGAAGTGAAGGTAAACCAACAACACCTACTCATTACTGGAGATTCACAGGTTACACCTTTGTTTTGACAGAAATGTCTAAATATACTGCATCATGGTGAGATATAGAATATTAAGCGACATGGGGGTGATTTAATAAACACAAATTCATGCTTATTTGCCTCCTCTCTCGTCTCATCACTGCATAACAGCATCACACAGGTAAATGCATGGTGAGTCACACATATAATATCCTTTAATCGCAACTCATTTAACGTATTAACATCAAATCCACAACTGTTTTCCCTGTCAGGCACAATTTTTTGCTTAATTTTAAGCTCCTTCCCACTGTATTTTCTTTCCTTGCATCCTTCCATCCTTCTTTTTTCATGCTCAATATAAATATTTGAGCACCTAAACATTAATTATATGTGATTGTTGAACATCTGATTCCAACAAAACTATGTAAATTAAAGTGACTCCTGTTTGGAACGAGGGGACCTATATAGCTCAATCCATGAACCGTGCTTTTCAGACTTCATACTGGGAACCTTTGCACATTTCTGCACAAAACTATTGTACCAATTGAACTATTGTATTCTTTCTTCTATTCTATATTTATGTTTCTTGATTTTTGTTCTATTTTTACTTTTTTTAACTTAAACCTACTTGGCCGTAAACCCAACTCTGATGGTTAGTGCTCACTAGCAGTGGAAATAACATTAACTGTGAGCTAAACTTGTGCATACCAAACTGTCTTCATGTTAAGTACTGTACTTAAGTGCACATTTTAGGTACTTGTACTTGAGTATTTCCATTTTTTATGCTACTTTATACTTCTACTCCACTACATCTCAG
This sequence comes from Sebastiscus tertius, assembly GCA_916701665.1. Classification (NCBI taxonomy): domain Eukaryota; kingdom Metazoa; phylum Chordata; class Actinopteri; order Perciformes; family Sebastidae; genus Sebastiscus; species Sebastiscus tertius. The sequence goes on along the minus strand of CAKAOH010030248.1, from coordinate 60,944 downwards.
TGGTAAATATTGTACTTTTTTTTATTGCTGATACATACTTTTACTTCAGTAAGGTTTTGAATGCACGTTGGCCACTGGAGGGCGTCCTCGCCTCAGTTTAATTAAGTTGAAATGCAGCAGAGCAAATCACAGTTTAAGTTTCTTTGCATTTTGTTTTCTCAAATCTGAGGATTTTCCATTGATGGCATCCTACAGCCACTCTGCCTGTCTGTCAGTGGGCCGCTTTATTTATTCTAAATATCACAGACTTAATCGCAGGGCAAAGCTACCAGAGCAGATATTAAAAGCTTTCATGAGCAGAACATGGGATGAATTATCATTATTATTAGACTGGTAAGTGGGTTAGAGGAACAGAACATTATGAAGACTATGGTACAAATACAATTAAAACATTATCCTAATAATATTCAATATGCAATACAATTCTATCAGCACATAAATTAAACAAAATTACTAAACAACAAGCCAAGTTTCAAGGTCACTTATTAGCCTGTTAGTTACGCCTCCGTTTTGACTCTTGTTCCTTGTAATTAAATCCAACTTTCATGTGACTTAAAGTGACTTAAAGCAGGGAAACATGGGATATATAATATCAGGACAGGAGCTTCTTATTTTTGTTAATACATTTTATTGATTTTCAAAGTTTTTATCCTAGAGTAGAACATAAAAACATACATATTTGACTTAAATAATAAACAAATAAAACAAAATAAAATAAATTAAATAAAATTAAATTAAATAAAATTAAATACAATTAAATAAAATAAAATTAAATTAAATTAAATTAAATTAAATTAAATTAAATTAAATTAAATTAAATTAAATTATCTAAAGGGGAGGGGGGATTGCTCACTACTGTAATGGGACATTTATGGGTTCAACCCTACAATGTTATCAGAACATACATATAACGTATTACTTCAACACAAACAACTGCTTAACATGCTCTCACAATATAGTTTGCTGTCTGCTTAAATTCAAATTTTTCCTGTTTGTGTGCTGGTTCTGTGTTCATGCCCTGAGGCCAGAGAGCTGCTTTTTGAGTTCATTTTAATATTTCCTTCTTTTTTTAAAACAACAGTAATATTTTTCTGTTTCTTTCCTGCTTGACGAGAACACGGTCCTTTTGATTTATGGCTTCAACGTGTACATCCTGCATACAGCTCAAAGGACAGGTCACAGATGGAAGCAGCATCCACAGACAGTATACTGTAACATCATACGTGCTGCAGTTATTTATATAATATTTCTGTGGGAAACATTGCTGAGCGAGCTTCTCGTTTTTCAGAAAAAAAAAACTCGCGGCAGCCTTGAGGCGAAAAAGCCTGAGAGAGGACGATCTGTGTTCAGGTCAGGATTCATCAAGGACGGAGCGGCGATTAGAGGAAGAGGTTTATACTTGAATCTAAACGTTATTCACAGTTAGAGCTGCAAAGAGCACAAATAACCAGTCCTTGAGTGGTGACATCCAGGCCTGGTGTTGAATAGTTATTCTAGATGAGTAACCCCGTCTGTAACCTCAGCCTGATGGGATTCTACTGCAACAACTACAATAAAATACAGCTTTATTGTCTAAAACCGAGCTCTGCAGAATGTTAAAGGTCCCATATCATGCTCATTTTCAGGTTTATACTTGTATTTTGTTTTTCTACTAGAACATGTTTACATGCTGTAATGTTAAAAAAAACTTTATTTTCCTCATACTGTCTGCTTGAATATAGCTGTATTTACCCTCTGTCTCAAATGCTCCGTTTTAGTGCATTTCAACGGAACTGCAATGGAATTGCGTTGCTTGGCAACAGTTTGGGTCCATGTTTACATCTTGTCAGCTGATGTCATTCACATACACTGCAACCAAGAATAAACTGGGACACATTTAGAATGTTTATGTTTAAAACCGTGTAATGGTCTAAATATTGTATATTTGTGACATCACAAATGGACAGAAATCCTAATGGCTTGTTTCAGTATACCAGTATACCTATAAGTTCACTTGTAGTTCATATTATAGTTGCAGTACAAAATACAGCTTGGATGTAAACTAGTTATGTACTTTTATAAACTAAAAAGTGGGCCAATTTAGTCCCAAGAAGAAGTACACTTAGAAGAATATTACTAGTACATTGATATTAGTATACTTATCAGATAAAGTATACTTGGGAATATGCTTAAAGTATACTTAAGATTACTTCATAAAATAAACTTGAAGTTCTTTTTTGTAAGGGTTAGGACTCATTCCTGTAGCACTCTCTGGGGATAACATGTTAAATGAGGTAGGAGGATTACAATATGAGCAACAACAGCCACCTTTCACACATTTAAAAATACTTAAATACTATACTTAATACTTAATACTCTGTCCACCCTCATCAACATCAGCCTTCAAACGCTGATGTAGGTCCAACCCCCGCCGTGTGTTACCTCTCTAATTGTTTTATTTAATATATTAACTGTAATTTTCAGATATTGATCTTTACCAGATCAAAAGCAACAACCTTTATCAGCATAAATGATTCAGTGCATCCCGTGACAGGTGGAGCTGAGAGACAATAAAAAGGTACACACCTGTCATCCATCTTGTTAAATATGAACAAATGGCCCTCTGTTTACGGTGGCGTAAGACCTTGGGCCAGACTTATGGGGATGTAGAGCTTCCTGCGGCAGAATACTAAACAAGGATTTTTGGATGTGTGTAATATGGACGTAGCGTGGAAACAACATTGTCTAAAAGCAGTCCCACTGCACTGTACATACATGCTCTAACAGAGGCTATACACAAGGCCATTAAACCCAAAACTCACACACACACACTCGCAGCCTCGCTGGCAGTAATCAGAGTTCAGTGTGTTTTTCTCAGCGGTGTAATTCATCAAAGTGACGGCTGCCAATGAGTCTCAGTCAGCCAGACAGCCACAGCTAATCAATCATCAATCTACCTGCTCTTTGTTTCACAGCCCTCTGCAGTCACCAACCACCACACTTTCAACACAAGCTCTGTTCGCACGGTCACATTTGGCGGTTCCTCTCCTCCGTCTAGGTCAGGGCGTAGAGCAAGGCACTACCTCAGCCCGGGTTAGGGGTTCGTTTCTCTGATTAGACTGTGAATAAGTAAGATATCATGTTTGTTGAAGGGTTGACGGATGGGTTTTTGAATGTAATGCACACGTATTCAGTGTCTTTCAAGGAATACTAAGGAAATTTGCTTCCAAGAGAGAGATGAGAAAATTGATCCATGTCGCCATGAAGCGTGCGTCTGCATTAACGCTGCTATAATCAATATTTTTAGATGAACAATGGATCACATGTGTTTGTAAAAGGTCGTCCTTGTAGTGACAAATTCGCAGACAGACAGAGTAAGTGGGGTGGCCCAGGTGGGACACTGTCTTGTTGTACATGTCCATGGCCTTGTCTCTCTAAGCAGCAGTGTAATGCATTCTAGTAGCGTGGCGGCGTGATTCGGGAGATGAAGTGTCACGTCGCCCGCTCCTCATTTGCATAAAGTCTTGGCTACTTTATGCAAATCAGGGGCGTCCGGCACGACTTGCCGCCTCTGGAAACTCCCTAACTTTTAAACTAACCATTGTTGATCTAAAATAAAGATAGATTCAGCAACTGCATGGCTTATTTGTTGCATAAAATGTATTCAGAAACACATTTCAGTGAACTATTTTTGTGATATAAGAGAAGAAAGTTTCAAAATAAACCGCCATGTTGGTTCCGGTTTGAAAGCTTGGAGCCCACAAGGGAAAGCTATCGTCCAATCAGGTGCCTTGTGTCTAGTGGCAGCCCATCAAGCGTCCAATGTTGGAAGCGAGGCGATCCCTCGCGTTAAAAATCGCCCCTGTGAAAATGTACCGTCACAATTTACCATTTCTGTCTCCACTAATCATTCATTCATCCATTATCTGTAACCGCTTATCCTATTCAAGGTTGCTGGGAAGGCTGGAGCTGATCCCAGCTGACGTTGGGCGAAGGCAGCATACACCCTGGACAGGTTGCCAGACTATCACAAGGCTGACACATAGAGACAGACAACCACACACCTACGGGCAATTTAGAGTCAACAATAAACCTAACCTGCATGTCTTTGGGCTGTAGGAGGAAACCTGAGAACCAGGGGAAAACCCATGCTAACACAGGGAGAACATGCAAACTGCACACAAAAGGGCCTCAAGCTGAATAAGACAGAAGACAAATTTGTTTTCCAAAATATCAAACTTTTGTTTCAAATCCGAAGATTACCAAACCAAAAACAAGGAGTCTCTTCCAGAAGTGTTTTTTTAATCTACGGAAAAGTCTACAAAACCCCTCCACTGAAACCAGGAATACTACTGTTACCACTGCTGATGCTACTTGCTGTATACTCTCCCTGATACCCATTAGTGCATCCCCATCCATACCAAACTGCATTATATTACATTGTGAATTAAAAAGTGTCATTAGCGACACTACTCCTCCTCAGCAGTTGGCAGCGCTCTAACAATAAATAGTGTGGTTGAAGGCATCTGAAGCTCCGGTGCAAATTAATCTTCCCCAGCATATTGGACGTGTTGTTAACAAGTCCCCATATTGATGTAAGTGAGATATTCTATTTGTTCCCTAATGGACTCCAGGAGTCGCTCAATTTGTTTCTTCCATAATTGCGGCGAAGATGAACCCAGTTCTGTATGATTCCCCTCACAATCAATACCCACTTTACAATCCTGGATCCTGTTCACAGACAGGAACATAAACTGGTCTGTCAGCGAATTTAGTTTGTCGAGGCTTTAACTTTGTATCTACAGTTCATCCCAATTCAAGGTTATTTTTAAATATATAATAAACAAAATGCTTAAAATTAATTCCATATTTGAAGAGCAGTTTCAGTAGCTGCTATGGATCATTGCCTCCCGTCTTCTTTCTATGAAACACTTGTTTTTCTGCCTCTTCAAAGGCTTCATTACAGAGACAAGAGAGAAAAGGTTTTAACACAGAAAGAGATGGAGTGAGGCGAGTGGGTGTGCAGCAGAAAAACAGCTTCATTACACCGAGCAGGAGCGAATGAGGTTTTTAAATAACATCCTAAATGGTTCATTGTATTGTCTCGTTCTCTATTCAATCTACATCCCACAGCCTGATGTTATACTTTCATTTTCCTCTCTCAGTGTGACACACAGCAGAGTTAGATGGATGGACTGTATATTGGTCTGATGATGTATGGCGGCACAATTTGGCTTTTAAAAATCAGGTGGTGTCGCGGTGTGTCGTTGTTTTTCACTCCTCATCTGTAGTCAAAGCAGACTTTCGCTGCCTTAACAAGACACCTAATTAAGAATAAATAAGGAATGAGTTAGTCTGGGTGTAAGTGATGAGCGTTACACCACGTCCACACTAATGCAGGTCGATTTCAAAATGCTTATTTTTCTCTCCGGTTTTGTCTTATTTTCAAGTTTCCAACCATGAACTTTTTGCATTTTGAAGACATCATGTTTCACGTGTATAAGTAGTGGACGGAGTCACCGTGACATCACCCATTGGTTTGTGGACTGTGAACTCCATCTTGGTTTCTGGACGTCGCCATGTTGCTTTTTAGCTGTCGCCATTTAGCTTTTTGGTTTTCATCATATTGGTTTTCGGCCGTCGCAGCTTTGGTTTTTGGTTGTCGTCATCTTGGTTTTTGGTCATCGCCATCTTACTTTTTGGTCGTCATCATATTGGTTTTCGGCCATCGCAGCTTTGGTTTTTGGTCGTCGTCATCTTGGTTTTTGGTCAGTGCCATCTTGTTTTATTGGCTGTTGCCATCTTGTTTTTTTTTGTCCGTTGCCATCTTGATTTTTGGCTGTTGCAATTTAGTTTTTTGGGCCATCGCAATCTTGGTTTTTAGCCATTGTTATCTTGGTTTTTAGCCACCGCCATCTTTTTTTTTGGTCGTCATCATATTGTTTTTTGGCCGTCGCCATTTTGGTTTTTGGCCGTCACAGCTTTGGTTTTTGGCCGTCGTCATCTTGGTTTTTGGCCTTTGCCATCTTGTTTTTTGCCATCACCATCATGGCCGTCGTCATCTTGGTTTTTGGCAATCGCCATCTTGGTTTTTTGGTTGGCGCCATTGCCGTTTTTGGCTACTAGAAAGAATGTAAGTTTAAGGCACTTCTGCATTGGCTTCACTTCTCAGAACCGGCGGTTGCTGCCCGGTCTGAACAAAGAGTCTTTCAATACACATATGAATGATTACAAGTGATTTGCAGTCATGGTCGACATGCTACACAGTCACCTTCAAGTCCTTTTGTGATTCTCCCTTCCCTTTATATCACTTTATGTTTCCTTTGAGAGACGACTGCACAAGTATGAAATAGTGATTTAATTGAAGGGTCGGTGCAGCAGCCGGGAATTACAGTGAGTCGAGGTTGGCAGGTAGCATTTATGACCCTCAATCAAATCATTATTTTCCACTCATGTCGTCAGCAAAAACATGTCAATAGCAACTCCTGGCTTGAGTCAGAGTCGACAGAATGAGAGCTTACTGTGAGAGTATTACAGCCATAATTGTGAAAGGTCTATGATGAAAGTAATATGAACTAAAAGAGGAGGACGATGTTTTGGTGTTTCAGTGTGAAGGTTGAGCTTTTAGAAAATGATTATTAAATCTACAGTGGACAATGCAATACAGTCTTTCCGTCTGTTGCAGTATAAATGTTTGATCATGAGGTGTTATGGACACAGAGAGAAAGGAAAAGGGTGATACATTGTTCGTATCATCAAACTAAAGGGGGATGCAACCTGCGGTAAAAACTCTGATATCATTTGAGAAGAAATACAGATTTGAATTACACCAATTTCAACATTATTTAATGAAGCAACATTTAGAAAACTGAACCAACACCTCTGTGTCAGTCCTAAGTTCCCAAAAAGGATGGAGCAAAATCCATATGTCCTTAAAAACACATAGTATCTGTTTATTTCAGCCATGTCTGGAATATGTATTACAGGGGAAACAAAGTATTTCTGACCTCAGCTGCATGGACCCTCCAGCTGCTGCATTATAACAAATGTATTTTATGCAGCTTCAACCCGACCCACCTTCATTTTAAATTCTAGCAGAGATCCCCAAAGTTTCCAACAACACCTCATACTTTATGTCAAGATGAATTTTGTCGAAACGTGTATGAAATGGTGCAAATAACATTGAGATTATTCCATTCTATGCAACGCTGCTGTATCTCGACTTGAATATTTCATTCAATGAAGAGTGGTACGGCATTGGAAACAGCATATACAAACTATACAGTGAAAAGGACAATGACACACAATGCAGACAGATAGTCAGTCCTCTAACAAATAGAAAGTTGGATTCATAAGTAATAAAATGAAGCTTTTCTCAGGGGTTTTGTTGCTCTTCACCGTCACAGCTAGATGAGCAGTATCATAGTATGAGGTGTGTGTTTGGATGTCAGTTAGTAAAACAAAGACTTTAAGGGGAAAACTGTAGTTTTTAGAGGTTCAAAATGTCAACATGGGACTAAAAATACATATTTTTTGATTATGATGTCTTATGAACACAGTTGGTAAACAGGAAAACGCGTAATTGAAAGAAATGTTATTAAAAGACATAGGCAGAGCTCCATTTGGAGACCAGAAGTCCCTTAGCTCAGGAAGGAGTCAACCCTTGAGTCTTACACCTTGGTCCATCCCACCATCCTGACTACTGGGAGCCCAAGGTCACTTTAGTTAATCTAGAACCACCATTTTGGATCAATTACCAAAGGATTCAGCATGATTATTCGTCTGGGATAGCCCAACATTATATATCGTAGAGAGGTTTCAGACACAAAATAATCATATTTCCCATATTGTCTCATTTTCTTGTCCAGTAAGGTTCATAGTTGTGATCAGAAGTGATTAAAAACTACATGATGTTAAGATCTAAATCATTTTTTAAAGATACTAATAAATACTGCAGCTCTCCTCCGCCAGGAAACGACATTTGGTGTAGCTCTATTGCTGTCCGGGTGGAAACAGTAGGGCTTATACACACTGTACTGTTACAGAAACAGGTTGAGATAAAGAAAAGGATAAAAGGTGTGAAAAATTGCCATAAATTGGGAGAAATGTGACCCTGGGAGAGGGCAATGAATATCGGGAGGGTTGGCATGTATGCCGATGATCCACCTCTTTGCCCACTTTTGGATGGCGATGGCTGGAGCCGCCCACTTTGAGCTTCACAACAGCTCATCAGAAACCTATAGGTGATATCACGAAGACTACATCCATATTTTAAACAGTCTATGGTGTCAACTAATACACTGAGTCATCCATCTATCCGTCCATGGGAATGTGGGTTATTATTGTTGTTTGAGCTGAAAGAGGCATTCAAACACAACATTAGTACAATGCTCACAGGTGTGTGTGTGTGTGTGAGAGAGAGAGAGATGTCAGACGTGAATGATTTATGAGTATGTAAATGAGATTGTGAGATTGTTGCTCTGTTGAAGGACAGTGAAGAGCAAGACTGTATAGACACACACACACACACGCACACATAATATTGTGCTCTGTCAAAGCTGCCAATCTAAACTCAGTTTATTCTCCATTTCCAATGTGCCGTATAATAACCGTTAGCAGTTTCTCATAATGTAAATGAACTGTTGTTTACGTTACTGAAGCTGCATTTAAATGGAGACATTTCTAGAAAACACTGAATATGGTTCAGTAAGATCAGCACCACAGCTGCATTTAAGATTTATATGAAGGTTTATGACGGTTGAAGCTTTAAAGATGCTGTTTGTGAAGATATTCAGTGTGTAAATGTGATCATTGTTGATGACACTAAAGGAAAAAACACACTAATATAGATATATTTTAAATATTTAACATGTCAAATGGGATTCTAAGAGGTACAAAAAGATGATGTCAAAGACATTTATAGCTATCAGACGTCTTTAAGACAAATGTTTTCCACAGCAATGTCTGCAGATTGTGGTGCTAGAGACCTTTGTTGTATATCTTACCATGTGTCCTTTTAGAAACAGATCTTTACGCAGACATTCATGTAGTTTTTAATCACTTCTGATCACAAATAAAACATTTTGGGAGATATGATTATTCACTGACTTAAAAGTCCCCTGATAGCTATAACTGACTGATCAATCTGGCTGACAAACTGTCTATCTGTTCATCTGAGTGGTTAATTATCTGTCTCTCTGCGTGGCTGCGGGTGTGTATTTGACTTGCTGATCATATGAACGTGTGGATGGTTTGCCTGGTTCACTGGTTGACTAAGTGAGCTGTTAAACAGCGTTGGAATGAGCACGCTGTGTGTGTGTGTGTGTGTGTGTGTGTGTGTGTTTATACTGTCTCCTCAAACAAAACACATGCAAATACTGCCACACATAATCACATACACACTCTTTGATGTGTTTCAGAGATTGAATTATTCAGACGTGGGTCACCACATAGGAACACACACACATTGTCACCCACGTGGTGTCTTGTGGACTTAAACAAAGCTTGTTTGCACTCTGTGGTCATGTTCGGGCTCACCAACCTCGTCGCCAGCCAATATTTGTAGATTCTGCAAAAAAACTGTGGACGTTTCCAAGATTATTGCTTTCTACAATATCTGCACATGGCAGCTTTGGAGGAAGATTGTGGTTAGGGCAAATAAAACATGGTGAAAGTAAAGTTGGGGGACAAACTTTGGCCATTGGGCTGCATTTATGGACCACCGTTTTGGATTAACGATCAAAGATTTCGAGCCCATTCTTTCACGATTGTTAACTTTGATGAGTAAAAGTGAGAGAGGAGTAAAACACAAAGACATACAGTAAAAAGAGACAGAGATGTCTATAGAGTTCAGCCATTATGGACTTGTAAAGGAAAATACTGCTTAGAGCCAGAAATCCCTTTACACAGGAAGGAGTCAACCCTTGAGTCTGGCGCCTTTGACCACCCGGCATTCCCTACTACTGAGCGCGAAACTTAACTAAATTCACCAGAGACCAAAGATTTCAGCACATTTCTCTCACAACTGTCAATTTTTAGGAGTTAAGAGTTAAGACAGTAAGTAATCATACTTCCCAAAATATCTGATCTGCTCATCTAAATCTGCAGAAATGATAAAACTACATGGTTGTCTATAGATACCAGGCGGCAACTTCCGACTCTGTAAAATGAAGCCAATGCTGAAGCACCTTAAAGCTGCATTCTCTCTAACAGCCAGCAGGGGGCGACTCCTCTGGTTGCTAAAAGAAGTCTGATTGTATAGAAGTCTATGAGAAAATGAGCCTACTGCTCACTTGATTTATTACCTCAGTAAACATTGTCAACATGAGTTTATGGTCTCAATCGCTAGTTTCAAGTCTTCTTCAATACAGCATGATGTTCATTTAGTAAATTATGGTCCCATTTAGAGTCAAATAGACCATAAAGCAGGGGATGCTTTAGGGCGGGGCTACCTTGAGATTGACAGGTTGTACCACGGCGTTGTCCGGTCTGGGAGTTGTCTGTTTTTTCATCTTAGAACTTTAACACTTTCACAGTGTGTTTTCAGTTAATCAAAGTTAATTGTGACATTTTTGATCTCCTAAATATGCCTTAGCGTTCGGTTGTACTTAGCTCCACCCTCTCATGTCACTTCTGGTTGCAAAAAACCAAGATGGCGACGACCAAAATGACGAACTTGAGGCTTCAAACAGTCCACAAACCAATGGGTGACGTCACAGTGACTACATCCACTTCTTATATACAGTCTATGATCTGTAGCTCTCAGCCTGAAACCCATTGGTTCCTACATGGACGATATAAATCTTTAAAAGCAAAAACATCACCAGCCAACGCTTCAACTTCATCCCCTCATGACCCTTGACCTTTTTCAACACCCAAGTGCCTCTAAAACAAAGACGCATACATTCACACTCCTGCCATACCAGGCGACTTGCGTTTACTTTAAGTTGTTCTAATGCACTGGTTTCCTACTATAACATTCAGGAGACTTATGAAACAAAAGGTTAGGCCCCTGAATGGCCCAGTGTCAAGGATTACTCCTCAGACAAATTCTCCAACAACAAAGCCTCCATTGTGCCCCTCCAAGCCCTCGAATTAGCAGCAGGGGCGACTGCACGCTTAACTGGGCTTGACAGCGCGACCACTCTCCCAGAGCTCTCTGAAGATTTACTCAGATCGCTTCGATTTCAAATGTCTAACAGAATAAAATGAGAAAGAAAATGCATAGATAAAATTAAATAAAAATAAATCCAATTGACATCTCTGGGGAGTCTAAATAGATTATTATGGATGTAAATTAAACTGTCCATAATCTATTTAAAAGTAGGGTTTAATCTAAAGCATGGATTAGGCTGCAGCACGTGCAACATCTGCCAGAAAAAAAGTTTTTGTTCTGTATTTTTGGCTTGTTTTTAGTTAAATGCAGTATTTTATGGTGATCTCTCTCTTATTAATAATGTGGAAACCATATGTTTTTATTTCCCTTTTGTTTTTTAAAGGGGTAGTTGGCTTTTTGTTCATGGTCTTTAATTTAAACCCGTGGGACTGAGTTAAATCCACCACTGTCAAAGAAGAAAAAATATACAGTGAGTCTTCCTGATGCATTTCAAAATAAAATCCCTTTTTGCAAAGCATGGATGTGAGAACCAGGAAAGTCTAAATATACAGGAATCTGTGACTTCATACGGTTACTGTTAATTATTGTGTTTTGTATTATTATTATTATTGTGTTTTTTTCTATTCTACGCTTATGTTTCTTGTTCATGTTTTTTATAGTATTCTTTCATATTTTTATGATATTTTTCTTCTATTCTATATTTATATTTATTGTACATATTTTAAGTATTTTTCTTATATTATGTATTTATGTTTTTTGTACATTTCTTATTATATTTTTTCATATTTTTATTGTATTTTTCTTATATTATATATTTATGTTTATTGTACATATGTTACATTATTTTTCTTCTATAGTTTATTCATGTTTGTTATACATATTTTTTCATATTTTAATTGTATTTTTCTTCTATTCTATATTTATGTTTACTGCACATATTTTATCGTATTTTTCTTCTATAATATATCAATGTTTGTTGCACATGTTTTAAAGTATTTTTTCACATTTGTATGGTATTTGTCTTCTATTCTATATGTATGTTTGTTGTACATATTTTATAGTATTTGTTTCATATATTATTGTATTTTTCTTCTATTCTTCATTTGTTTATTGTACATAGTTTTTTATATTTTATTGTATTTTTCTTCTATTCTATATTTTTATTTGTTGTACATATGTTATATAATAATAAATAATAATACATTTATTTATATAGCACTTCTCAAAACAGATGTTACAAAGTGCTTCACACGACAATAAAAGCAGATAGTTATATATTTAATTCGTATCTTTTCATATTTTAATTGTATTTTCCTTCTCTTCTATATTTATGTTTCTTGTACATATTCTATTGTATTTTTCTTCTATTTTATTCATGTTTGTTGCACATGTTTTTATGGTATTGTTCTTCTATTCTACATGCATGTTTCTTGTACAAGTTTTTTATAGTATTTTTTTCATAATTTTATGGTATTTTCTATTCTATATTTATGTTTCTTGATTTTTGCAATACTTGACTCTGATTAAGGAAGACAGAGCTCTTACTCTGAAAGGCAGCTAACCCTACTTCTGGTGTCAGTGGAGATAACTCTCTCTAACTTCACTGATTGGATACAGGCACTGGGGATTTAGTATTGGGAGGAGGAGGAGAAGAAGGAGGAGGAGGAGGAGGAAGAAAAAGGAAAAAGCTTCATCCTGATACTCCCCAGTTTTGTTGCGTATCGCTCCGTTTGCAGCAGATCTTCTGCAAGCTGCTGCAAGATCCTGGAAGCTGGATGTGTGTGTGTGAGTGTCACTCTGGATACAGAAGAAATATACCTGCCATTAAAAACTGGATGTGTTGCTGGTGTAGTCATGAATTACACCTGAGCCTGTAGCATGTAGTTAACCGGTTCCTGGGCGTGGAGAGGACGATAGGAAGCTGCTACTTGTTTTTGTCGTGGAAATATTGTTACACTTAAAACTTCCAACTGTGAACTTGATTGTAGCAGTTTTCCTCCTTCAGACCAGTTTCCTCACATCAGGATGTAAATTTGGGAACTTTTTTTTGACGCAAGAGGTTTTATTTTCTAACTTTTTTTGGGAATACAGACAGAAAAACACGACTGTACAGTGTGAGACAGTATCAGAGGCAACAACCAAAGGTAAGCAGAAATTTTCGTCACGCCGAACTCCACTCATAAAACTACAAATTTAAGAATTTATTGCTTGTTTGGGATGGAAAACGCACCATGTGACACAAGTTGTGATATTTTGCTATAATTATAGAGATATTAGTTATTCGGCATAGAAAATATCCACCAAACGGTGTGTTATATTGAGGAAAACTTTTGTTATTGATTTAATGCAAGTCGATAATGTAACGATCTGCAATCAACGCAATGGGACACAATTGTGACGTAAAGTTGGGAAAAACTTTGAATAACATATATTTTAATAAGATGTTTTTGTTTGTTATGTAAGCCGAATTGAAGCCTGGGCTGTGATACGTGTTTTAAAGGAGTTTACACCTGTTTTGGAGATCCTATTCTTTCCTGATAGATAGTCATGTTTGATTCGCAGATTTTTAAACGGAGTCTGGCGTGTCTGCATTAGAGGAGACAGGGTGGATGTTTTTCCAAAACTTTGAATGACATAACTTTTAAAAAGGTTGTTTTTGTTTGTTATGTAACCTGAAATTAAATTAACGTTATATTATAGATTATAGATATGAAGATATGTCCCTTCTCCTTGTTTAGAGAACGTCACGCCAAACTCCACTCATAAAACTACAAATAAAAACAATTTATTGCTTGTTTGGGATGGAAAACGCACCATGTGACATAAGTTGTGATGTTTTGCTTCAATCATAGAGGTATTAATTATTCGGCATGTAAGGTATCCGCCAAGCGGTGCGTCATATTGAGGAAAACTTTTGACATTGATTTAATGCAAGTCGATAATGTAACGATCTGCAATCAACGCAATGGGACACAATTGTGACGTCAAGTTAGGAAAACCTTTGGCTAACATATATTTTAATAAGGTGTTTTTGTTTGTTATGTAAGCCGAATTGAAGGCTGGGCTGTGACAGGTGTGTTACAGGAGTTTACAGCTGTTTCAGAGATCCTATTCTTTCCTGGTAGGCAAGATCATTTAATTTGCAGATTTTTAAACGGAGTATGGCGTGGCGTGTCTGTGCATTAGGGGAGACAGGGTGGGTGTTTTTCCAAAACTTTGAATGACATAACTTTTAAAAAGGGTGTTTTTGTTTTTTTATGTAACCCGAATTGAAGCCTAGGCTGTGATAGTTCATTACATGGTTTAAACCTGTTTTGGAGATCCTATTCTTTTCTAATATATAAGGTCATATTTAATTGGCAGATTTTTAAACGGAGTCTGGCGTGTCCATCAGTGCATGAGGGAGACAGTGGAATGTGTTGGGACTAATCAATGCACAGAACATCTGGAGCCTCAGCAAGTGGGCTGATCTTGTTGATAATGTATTCCAGACTGGGCTGACTTCTTTCCAGTGTTAACTAACTCCACATACTGGTTGCAGCACCAGTGCAAAAACCATTATCTGTTATTGATCCTCCTCATTAAATTTCTTCCAATCCCAAGGAGGATAATTGGAAGTTGGAAAAGGGATTTTAAAGCTATGATCTCTGATGGACTGCCAGTTACAGCTCTAATATCGTGGAGGAAACAGATGTTTTTGGATGGCAGTATTGTTCAGTAAACCCACTACAACAGCAGCCAGATAATGATCCTACTTAGTCAAAGCTTTGGCTCCAAAGGTCATTACACCACATTAACCTTATTACATCTCATGTGTGGAAAAATGAATCTTTGAAAGCACTGTGCTGTTGGCCATCTGCTTCCAGGCATTGCTGTACATGATGGGGAGGTAATTGCCCATGGTGTCAGTTAATGGATTAGACTAGCCTCCACACTGCACCTTGAGCTCCAGAGCCATAAAAACCATTATAGCTGCAGCGGCACCCGCTCTGTTTAGACTCGGCTTGTTTGATGTTATGGCTAATATGAGGCTCCGATCAGTGGAGCGTGCAGTTTCAAGGCTGCTTGAACAGTTCATTGTCGTGTTTAATTTACTGCAGGTACAAGTGGGAAGTTTTTGTGTGCAGAACAAGCTGGCATATATGCTCTTTTTTTACAATTTCAGGTGCATACATAGCTTGAAGACGGGAAGAAGTCAATCAAAAGTGACTGAAAAAACACACAACTTGCAGGTTCAGGATCGCAGTGTCACTATGAGTGATGAGAATTTGTCCTAACACTCATTGCCGTGGCTTGTTCAATTAATGTTTCCGAGGAAATAGCACTTCTCTAATGTGTTCTCGGAGCAATCGATAAAGTGTGTTTCTTTTGAATAAGCTCGTGAATAAACCTCTTCAGGAGCCTAAATCCCTTCTTAATGTTTTACCATAGAAGCCAGGCTACACAGCACAATGTATAAACACCATCTCCTCCTTTTGTGAAATGTTTTAAAGTTAGTTAGTTAGTAAGCGGCCGAGCTTTATGTTGAATAGCCTCGGGCACAAACTGTACAATGTTTTACATTATCTTCTTGGAAATGGAGCACGGAGCTATTGGGAGTTTGGACAAATATCTCCTGGAGGCAAAAAGTACTCACATTGGTTGCTTATTGGGCAGATCCAACAAGCGAACTTGCAACTTTAATCTACAAAGAAGGAAAATTAAATGTCGATGACCTCTTTTAATTCATACATTAGTATGATGTTCACGATCCAGGGAGGTCACCAGGTTAACAAGGTGATTTTGGATAATACAGCTGGACATGTTTCGCATTTGGTAGCACTAGAGCTCTGGGCTTCTTGATTTCTCTTCTCTTCTCTATTTGTTTTTTGAGTGAACTTTACTCTGATCTGAAGGCTGAGTCAGACCAGATTTGGCAGGATGAAATGTGCTCATTCGTTCAGCATTTAAAGGACTAAGTCTGTACGCTTATTCGCTTTCTTGCCGAGAGTTGTTAAGAATTTTGATTCCACTCTCATGTGTGTACAGTCAGGTAGGTTGGTAGCTTAGCTTAGCATAAAGACTGGAAACAGGGAAACAGCTAGCCTGGCTCTCCTTTTAAAGCTCTCTAATTACAGGCTGGTCTCATACATCGTTCAAAGCTATACCCACGAAAAGTAAATGCACTGTAATTCATATATATCCCACAAAATCAATTTGTTTGTGATCCACGTAATCGTGAACAAGTATAAATAGCGACGAACGCTGCGTAGGGAGGAAGTCGGGGTGGATGGGTGGGTCAAAAAACACCTCACTTTCGCCCAGGAGACCGATGTTCGTCCCCCGTAGGAAACCTATGTTGATGTATTTGTTACATAACTTCCGTGCTTAAATTACGCCACTTCTGGTGCGGTCTAACCACTTCCGGTTTGGCGTAATATAACCATGATCTTTTCCTAACCCTAACTAAGTAGTTTTGTTGCCTAATCCTAACTAACTTGTTTCCTGTGAAGTTTATTTTGAAAAGACTTGAGAGGAGACTCTTGACATTAGTAGGAAAATGCACAAACTTTTCGTAGGATAAGGCGTTGTTAATTAACACATACATCTTGTTTATTTAATCTAGCTACGTTACAAAACGCATACTTTTTCTCTTTACTTTTAGTACATGCTGCAGCTGTGCTTAAAAAGTACGTACTGTTGCATGCAGTATGCATACAGTTAGGACATACTACCACTTCCTCATAACATCGCGCCTTGAACTTTGACCCTCTTGCTCATATATCCGCTGTGCAGAGGATTGTGGGTAAGAATAAACAGAAAAGCATGCTGGCTTGCAATCTGCAAAATGCGACCAGATGTAGTAGGACATCCTGGTATATTTGGTGTACTGCATTTGACATACTATGTATTGGGACATACTAAATCTTTTTCTGGCATACTGATTAGCATGGTAGTATTGGAACTCACAGAAAATGCCTGAGTAGTAGCCTAAACGGAGATATGACTGACTAGTGCTACCATGTTCCATTAGCTCACCACTTTCTGCAGCCGTGCAGCATCTGTCCCAACTCTGCAGCATGTATTATTTCACCATGCATTAAAAAAAGCAAAGATACACAAAATCAACACTCAAAACTTGTGAATTTGTTGGAGCTAGCTGGAGCATGTTGTTTGTCCCTTAGCAAGAAAAACAGTAGGATTATCACTTTATGTTTTAACAATACATTTTTTTCCAGCCTCAGAGGAATGTTTGTGTCGTTAACCTCAAATCTTGTCGAGTAATGCTGTCAGTCTGAGGGCTAACCTTTACACAAATGCAGCCTGTACAGTTGGACAGTGAAACTACCAGCAACCTGTTTGACTGGAACGCAGACGGCTGGTTCAGTAACTCTTATGACTGTTTGTCTTCACACAGGAAGTTATGTTGTCACCCTGAGGCCAGAAAGTAAACTCTGAATGAAATGAAGGCGAGCGTGAGAAAACATAAACAGTAAAAGTAGTAGATTATATCTATATGCAGGCACAGAGGAAATACACAACCAAAAAAAACAATAACTTGACATTGTTCTGGGGTTGAAAACTTTGAGAACTGCGTGTTTAATTTAATTTTGTTTGGAGTATAGGGCTGGGTTATAACTCAATGTTTGGCAAATTTTGGCAAAATGAATCTGAAATCAGAGAATTTAGACTTTTTTTTTTTTAAATTACTCAAACTGATTAATCAATTATGAAAATAGTTGGCAATTAATTTAATTCATTGCTTTGAACATCAGTTTGTTTATGTAATGTGTGATTTTACTGACTTATATCTGCCATATTGTGACATACTGTATATTGATGTTGGAAAATATCCTCTGACAACTGACGTGCTACGCATTTTTATTTGTGATTTTTTAAAAATTGAGCAGTAAACTCTTTGGGGATCAAGTAAAAAGAGCGATTGATTAAATGCACATTATGTTGTGAAACAATACATATGCACGAACGTTTGTTATGGCTTCATAACATGCTGTAGCATTAGCTGTTTCTAATCTACGATCACAGGCTGTGAAATTGAAAACACGACCGTTGGAGATCAAACTGTCCAACAGATGGACGTCACGCTTCCACTGCTGACCGTCTGCTGTCTGCTGGCTGCTGGCTGGTGGCTTCGACTTCCTGCAGCATGTGTTGAGCCACTTTGTTGATCTGGCGACTAAAAACACAGATTTAGTTGTCTGGTTGTGGAGCGTCTAGAAAGCCGGTACAGACAGTGTTTGTGTTTCTCTCTCTTAATGAATTTTCTAGTTAACTCTACAGTCTATTATCGTGTTCTGTCTCTATTGAAACCATGTGGTGGTTTTTAGTTTAAACCCACTGGAGCTCCTGTTGAAACACCAAAATAAGTATCTTCACTCTGTCGAAAAAAAAACAACTCAAAGCCTGAAATTAAATTATGACTTGGCAGAGACAACAAGTGAAGACAGAGAGAGTGGAAAACCTCCTTAAAAGTCTTGTCTTCTTGCTCTGTGATGTGATTTAACGCCGGAAGAGACCGCTGTACCTCAGAGGTCAGAGGTCAAAGAGGCAGAAAGTCACATCGACGATCAGCTTTGTTACCATGTCTGTTTGTGTGTGTTTGAGTTTATGTGATTTCAAACAACCTGGAGTGTGTATTTTATTTTTATTGTCCTTGGCAGGAGATGTTATTTTCCACTTTCACTTATTGACATGTTTGTGTGCAGCAGTTCATGCTTTTAATTTGAAAAGAGGACAATTTGGTTAGCGATGCCACGATTATCCTGGCCATCTCTGGGTGTACAAAGATATTTTGTGCAACGGTTTTATAACATTATCATGAATGTGATGATGTATTTTTATTTGTCAGGTATTTAGTTTCCTGGGTCATTTCATTGATATTGGGATTGTAAATGTATACAGCAGTGGATGATTTTTATCCATGTATACCCAGACTTATAGTCAACATACAGTACGTTTATGTATGTTTGTTTTGCATACCAACTATAGGATTTCCTACACACGTTTTATTCAGATCATAAATTTCTGCTCAGTAAAGTTGCAACTGATGATTATTTTCATAATGCCGAGAGATTCATTGATTAATCTTTTGATCTATAAAATGTCCACCACAATTTTCTAAAGCCCAATGTGATGTAATTTAATTGGAAAACAACAAGAGAAGCTGAAACTAGGGAAAGTTTGGCATTTTATGATTTAAAAAAAAAAAAACGTCAATGTTTCACTTCTATCTGCCAGTATATGTTTTTATCTCTGTCTTTTTTTTAGTTTTTTTCTATTGGTGGTTCATAAAGAATGAATGAAGACTACAATAAGATGATGCTTAAAATAGAAATAAAGATAAAAAATAAAAAATGCTCTGTAATAAAACAGGAAAACATAACCAAAAAATATATAAAATACTCTGTTTAATAAATTTGTTATTACATGTGTCATATTAGTACCTGAAATTACCAATACTGATTAATCTACAGAAGGTGAATATTGGCTGATTGACGCTGGCTAAATTCCTTATTGTGTGCTTTAGATCAGTGTAGAAAGCATGTGTTTCCTGTCCTCCAACCTCGACCAATCACAGAGCTCGGTGACATTCCATCCCACAGAGAGCTCTCTTCTGATTGGCCAGTCAAAGCCATGAGTAGTAACAGCAGAGCAGGAACTCACCCTGCTGGATGACTCACAAGACTTTGGTGTACTTTTACATTGTTTACTTCCTGCTAAGCTTTGATTACCTCACATCAGTGTGTCATAAAACTGGTGTTGAACTCACTTTACCTTCCGATGTTTACACTGTAAGAAAAATGTCTATATTAGAAAAAATGATTTAAAAGAAAATTAAGATTATGTTTCCTGTTGTTTCGGGATGTATTGATACTGATGCAGCAACCTGTATATCGTGGATTAGGGCTGCAAATAAAGGTTATTTTCATTGTCAATTAATCTATTGATTATTTTCTCAATTAAACAATTAGTTGTTTGGTCTATAAAATGTCAGAAAATAGTAAAAAAAAATGTCAATCAGTGTTTCCCAAAGCCCAAGATGACGTCCTCAAATGTCTCGTTTTGTCCACAACTCAAAGATATTCAGTTTACTGTCATAGAGGAGTAAAGAAACCAGAAAATATTCACATTTAAGAAGCTGGAATTAGAGAATTTAAACTGTTTTTTCTTTAAAAATTAGTGAATTATCAAAACAGTTGGCGATTGATTCAATCGTTGAGAACTAATTGATTAATCTTGCCTCTTTTAAATTGAATATCTTTTGGTTTCGGTCTGTTGACCGCACAAAAAACAGCTAATTAAAGACGTCACTTTGGGCTGTGGGGAATTGTGATTTCATAATGTATAAGATTAATTGAGGGAACAGTAATTGGATGATTTGATGCTAAAAATAATTGCATCACTAGTTAAAAGGGATGTGTACAAAGCGTGAAACATCAGTGAAGCCACGCTGCTGTTCTCTGGATGTTTTTCAGTCTGGTAACTTTATTTAAAACACGCTGCTGTTATCATGTGGCGCCTCTTAAAGGGATCATCCACCAGCTTCATCTCCTCTCTCCACACCTTTGATATGAGCTTATTGCCGGGGTTCTTTCTTTACATTATAATGAGGACGCTCACTCATGCAGACTGTTGCTAATAAACGGAGCTGCATCTTCTCTGTTCGCCCCTCTTCGCCTCTTTTCATCATCCGAGTGTTTTTCCGCTGCTTCCGGAAGCATCAAAAACGTCACATTTTTTTCCCAGGGACGTAGGTGTGTAGGTGTTTACAGCAGCAGATGTAGAAGCTTTCATGAATATCATTACTGTACACTTGCAAAACAGGCATTTGTTTAGGTGAAGAAGAGATTTGCACTTTAACAGCAAACCTGGCAGCTGTTAGCATGTACATGTTTATATCGGTCATATAATGACTCCTTAATATCCTTAAAACTATGTCCAGGTTGCATT
The DNA here is from genome assembly GCA_916701665.1 of Sebastiscus tertius. NCBI lineage: Eukaryota > Metazoa > Chordata > Actinopteri > Perciformes > Sebastidae > Sebastiscus > Sebastiscus tertius. The sequence goes on along the minus strand of CAKAOH010030248.1, from coordinate 39,898 downwards.
TAAAAGGTCTTAAAAGGTGTAAAATACCCTCAGGACAGTTTGGTTAAATTGAATCAATGACAGAAAGCTATACTAAATGATCAACTCTAAGACTATAGAGTGTATTTTAAAACCCACAGAGACACCAAAGCAGTTTTTTAAGTGTCTCGCTTTGTGCGTCTGCAGCAGTTGATTGAGGATGGTGTGTGAATGCAGACGAGCTTTTACAGTGTTGTGTTTGTCCAGCTGTTAATGTGTTGGTGCCATCAGGGAGGCTCAGAGCTAGAAGAGGCCTGTCTGACTGATTACTAACTTGTGCTTCTTTGTGGATGTAGCTTAGTAAATGCTGTCCTCGGTGGAAATCCCTTCCTAATGAACTTTCAGTTTGAGGGATGAAGGAACAAAATCCACTGAATAGTTCCTCTTATTCAAGTCTCGGTAGTTCTTTAGAGTTATATTGGGGAGAAATTGGAACCTATTGACAGCGTTGATCAGCTTTTCCTCCATTTAGTTTGATGTAGGGCTGTAAAAGTTAACGCGATAATAACGCAAATTCATTTTAACGCCACTAATTTCTTTAACACATTAACGCAACTTGTGATTTTTAGGTTATATCGGGCTCAGTTTTAAAGCTAGAGTGAAGATACTGGTATCATATGAAAGTAGAAAACCTAGTGGATCCATTAGTACCAACCATGTCATACTAGCTTGTCGTAAAGGAGGTTAAATGACACTCCAAACTTGCGCTAAATTTTGGCGAGGAAAACCATGCATTGGACATTTTCAAAGGGGTCCCTTGACCTCTGACCTCCAGATATGTGAATGTAAATAGGTTCTCTGGGTACCCACGAGTCTCCCCTTTACAGACATGCCCACTTTATGATAATCACATGCAGTTTGGGGCAAGTCGTAGTCAAGTCAGCACACTGACACACTGACAGCTGTTGTTGCCTGTTGGGCTGCAGTTTTCCATGTTATGATTTGAGCATATTGTTTTATGCTAAATGCAGTACCTGTGAGGGTTTCTGGACAATATCTGTCATTATTTTGTGTTGCTAATTGATTTCCAGTAATAAATATATACATACATTTGCATAAAGCAGCATATTTGTCCACTCCCATGTTAATAAGAGTATTAAATACCTGACAAATCTCCCTTTTTAAGGGACATTTTGAACAGATAAAAAAACAATTTAACCATTTTAATCGATTGACAGCCCTAGTTTGGAAACAGTTTGTTGTCTGCAGGACATTTGCATAAAGTTTCTCAACCTTCCCATGTTGCACCGCTAAACGACTTTTGAGTTTTGGGTTAGTTCACGATGAACGGAAATATTCGCAGGCGAGTATTTTGCATTTTCGTGTTGTTTATTCGTCAACCCCCGGTGTGTGAAGGCCTTAAGATCGTCACAAACAGTTGCTGAAATGACAGATGCTGTTGTTCTTTTTGGAAAGACAGTCTCAAAGAAACCTGCTTGTTGTCTCTGTATATTCCATGAGAATGAAATGAGGCTTGTTATCAGTGAGCCATCACGATATCTTTGAATGTTTTGAAGGGAAATTCTAATTTTGAGAAACCTTGTTTTATCTCCAAAGCAATTTCTTGTGTAGCAGAAATGTAAATGGGCATTTTTACCAAGACGAGCTTTCCGTGCGACAAAAAAACATTTTGCAAATTGTTCCCGTCGTTCCACCATTCTGTCTTCCACATTACAAACCCGGGGAGGCATCACATCAAGTCAGATCACATTGTCTCGTTGATGGAACAATTTGCAAGTCAGTTTTGTCAGCATCGCGCTTTTAACAAAACTCCCCAGAGCACAATGTCTGCGGGCCTCCGAACCATCAGGCGTCATTTATTTTACCCCAGATGCTCTTTAACTTCATCATCATGACTGCAGATACATACACACGCTCTCTCCCGGCGTCTATGATGATGGATATTTCTCTGCTGAATAAGAGTGGGAAGCGTGGAGCGTCATTTAGTAACCTGGCTGCCTCTGTCTGTCTCTCTGTTAATTCAGGGTCACGTCAGTCAGTCTCGTTTCGGAGATGCGAGGCGTCGCTCTGCGAAAAGACAGAGTAATCATTACGTGAATAAAAGGCCGCCGCTTTGCTTGGTAAAAGAATAGAAAACATGAAAAGAGACGCAAAGACAAAAAAGACCGGGGGAGGAGAGCTACAATGGCCTTCCGTCTAATGACTCCAGCCAGCTTTTTCTGTTCCTATTTCATTTCATACAATGCCTTTAATTACTTGCTATTCTAGTTGCTTAAGTCCATTGTGTGGGCTTATTACTGGGGAGACTGGAGCTTCATTATACAGAGGGATGGATGCACTTCACAGTTTTTCCTTCCACTTGAGTGTTTTTCTTTGAGCAGGAGGTGAGAGAGGTTTGTGATCTTAAAGGACCAGAACTGGGCTTTTTACATGTTTAAGACAAATGTGACATTTCTCAAAGCATGCAGCCATATTTGATCTTTTCTTCTTGTATACAGACATTACTGGGTGCGTGCACATTCAGGGGGCAAAACCACTTTGGCAGCCAACGTAGAGTTTGAAATGTAACGCCAAATGTCAAAGCAATATTGCAGATATGTCTGATTTAAACAAACGTTAGCTAACGTCAGCTTCCACGGCTGCTTGTTGTTGTGATGGCAACGGAGGCACTTTGTAGGCGGACGTTTTTTCAGGTGTCTGGTAGTCGCTTTCAGTCCAAAACGGGGGAGGCGTATAGCTCTGTTGCTGGGCGCTGACGTTGCAACGGAACGAACAACTGACTTTCACTTCTTCTCAATATATTTTGTCGTTATTTTATGACAAGTTTTTACAACATTCATTGTTTATAATTATTTGTATTGCCTGACGAGTTCTCAAAACATAACAGCTTATAAATGCTGTAAGAGGAAGCTCTGTCGTCAGACCTTCACTTCAGCACCTGAATGCACCACAAAGAAGGACTCACAGTGATTTTAACGCTATTCACTTTTGACTTTTATTACACGGCTGTGTTGAATACTCGATTCTGATTGGCCAATCACAGCGTTCTGCGGTCTGTAATTTCTCTGGAACAGACCGTTGCTATGCATAACAGACCGTTGCTATGGGCGCAGCTCTGATGTCGGACTCTGGCGGACCGTTTTTGTGTCAAAATATAGATTTCTTAAGTAAGTAACCGTGTAATAAGCGGGATAATGTACAGCTAGCGGGTCATTGTTGTGAAAGAATCCCATCCCATTCTTTCACAGCAATGACCGGCTCGTTGTACATCATCCCTTACTTAATGAAAAACAGTGTGTTCATCTTGATGCATTACCCATGTTGAGCAAGTTTCATGTGTCTGTGAATGTGCTGAACTAGAACCAGTGGGAATGGGAATCACTTGCAGGAATTGGGAAATGGTTGTCAACACTGTGTGTGAGCACACAGGATTTACTGGACTGATTTAAGAACATGTAACATGCTTAAAACATCACATTTCCAAGGTTATCCATCTCCCAACAAGCGAGGTTTCTCATTTAAAAACAGCGTCGGCGTGTCAGCTCAGTAAGCCACAACAAAGTCCCTGCATGTAAAATATAACCAGCTACCCAATTACACCAACCTCCACCTCCCTGAGCTCCACCAGCAGCGAACAGCCGAGGGAAGGGAGCGCTTTGTCTGAAGTCATTATGAGCCGCGTTGCTGCTGCTCATGTTAACGTTGCATCACTGCAGGCTTTGTTTTACATCCAACAGAAGCTCAGATAAAAGAAGGATAATGAGATAGAAGTTAATTTATCAGTGAGGCACAAGTTCATCCCTGAGTAATAAGGACTGCTGCTGGATGGATTTTAGATACTAAAGAGAGTCGAGTAGTTGGACGGATGAAGACAAAAATGTTTTTTTGATTAACTGATTAGTCAATTAACAGAAATATTATTTGTTATATTTTATAAATGGCTTACTGTATAATTGAAATAGGGCTTCAATCGATTTAAAATATTTAATCGCGATCAATTTCACATCTTTTATCTGTTCAAAATGTACCTTAAAAGGAGATTTGTCAAGTATTTAATACTCTTATCAACATGGGAGTGGACAAATATGTTGCTCTATGCAAATGTATGTATATATTCATTACTGGAAATGAATTAACGACACAAAACAATGACAAATATTGTCCAGAAACCCTCACAAGTACTGCATTTAGCATAAAACAATATGCTCAAATCATAACATGGTAAACTGCAGCCCAACAGACAACAACAGCTGTCAGTGTGTCAGTGTGCTGACTTGACTATGACTTGCCCCAAACTGCATGTGATTATCATAAAGTGGGCATGTCTGTAAAGGGGAGACTCGTGGGTACCCATAGAACCCATTTTCATTCATATATCTGGAGGTCAGAGGTCAAGGGACCCCTTTGAAAATGGACATGACAGTTTTTCCTCACCAAAATTTAACGTTTAGCGTTATTTATTTATTTTTATTTAGTTATTTAGTTATTTATTCGTGACAAGCTAGTATGACATGGTTGGTACCAATGGATTCAGTAGGTTTTCTAGTTTCATATGATACCAGTATCTTCACTCTAGCTTTAAAACTGAGCCCGTTACAACCTAAAAACGACAAGTTGCGTTAATGTGTTAAAGAAATGACTGGCGTTAAAACAAATCTCCATTCTGTATTCAGATATTTCATATTCTCCCCGTTTATCATTTTACTTAATTTAACTTCCTAAAGACTCCAGTGGTACATGCACAATTCATGATAATGAGTCTTGAATGCACAAGTGAATTGTAACTACTCAATAAAAAGATATTTGAGAATATTCACCAGCACTAGAATCAGGTCACGTTATAGTTTTGGGCTGATTTATTATGTGATAGCGTTGATCTGACAGTAATCTGCGTTGGTGCATTTGGTTGTGTGTTTCTATTTGTCCATTTGCAGCAACGGATCATGTGTGTAATCTGTGTTTGGGAGCGTCCGAAGGTTGTGTTTGCAGTAGAAACAGCAGCAGCAGGTGTGTGTGTGTGTGTCCTTGACCACTGTGTTTGTTTAGATAGGTGAAGCAGATAACGGTATGGAGCTACCTGACATCCACACTTTACTGTTCTATGTGTTTCTCTCGTTCTCCTCTGTGTGTTGATGTCATTAAACTTCACCTAATTCCACTGAAATCCACGTGTCATCTATTTTCACAAACTTGTCATCCAGTTTTACTTCCTGTCACCGTCTTCCCTTGTGAATCATTTTGCTTCAGAATCACTTCTCCAGCTCTTTATCCTCCGTGCTGTCGCTCCGGCCTCGGCCACATTGTTCTCTATCTGCGTTTGTTATTCCTGTCAGAGTCTGACTCACTGGCTGTCAGTTCTTCCTCCCCCCCTCCTCCTTCTCCTCCTTCACCAGCCGGGTGGCATCACAGTTCAAAATCCTCACAGCCTTTCACTTCATTTTACACTTAACCTGTGTGTCTCCATATTTGGTCTTGTTTGACAGGAGTTTTCAAGGTCAATAGACACGGAGAAATGTGGATTTTAACACGTCTTTTGGTCCCACGTTGAGCCTTCAAGACTTGTTTTTGTAAAAAGGGGCACTTCACACGTGAGGTTTAGTTTATTTTAACAAGAAGTACGTCCACTCAGTTTGTGAAAACAGTTGTGTAACGTCATCTGTGGCTCAGTAGGAAGCTCATACAGTTAACAGAAAGCCTGCGTTACAGACTGGAGGTGTGGAGTGGGAAAGAAGTGAGCGTTTAGGAGGCAGGGAGGGTTTAATGAACCATGCTATTGAGTTATTATGGGAAATGTATGATCCAGTGTTTTCCGTGTCGATTTTGACAATTTAAAAAACAAACTGTCTATTGTGAGTTCCCCAACTTCATAGAAGTGCAAAGCTTATAATAATAATAATAATAATAATAATAATAATGATACAATTGTTAAATTTACAATTTATTATTATTATTATTAATGTTATTATAGATAATAATAATATTAATAATACAGTTTTAAATTGACCATTTATTTTAAGTTAATTTGCTTATTTATTTATATGTATTATATATTATATTTTATTAGATGTATAGATAAATTAATTAAAACCATATAATTTAAATACAAATAACTTTATTATTATTTTATCATTATTATCATTATTATTTTTATTATTTTTATTATTATTATTATTAACAATAATAATAATAATAATACAGTTGTTATTTTTTTTATTAATTAGTTTATTTATTTTTATATTTTATCTGAATTTAAGCAGCTTTAATTCAAAACATCAGTCATTTTCAATCAATAAAACAAATCCCCCCAAATTTAATTTGTTTAGAGTAACAGAAATACATAAAAAATAGTCAAACAATATCAAATAGACAATAAAAAATAATTAACATTTATGCAGATTCAGTGCTGCTAAATATATAATAAAACTACAGTATTTATTTTTGTGTATCATACACAAATCCTTCTGTGTGACTTAGTATCCGACTTATTTCCATCAAATGTGTAGCAACTAGAGCTTATAGTCGATAATCGTTGGAAATAACAGATTAATCATCTCAGTAATTATTTAAGAAAATATTCTAAATGTGAAGATTGTCTGGTTTTCTTGGTCTTAAACTGAATATTTGGGTCAAAACAAGCTATTAAAAGACGTCAAATTGGGCTTTGCTGAATTTATATTTATTTTATAGACCAAACAATGAGTCAATCAATCAAGAAACTAGTTGAAAGCATATTTAGCTCTGGCAGAAACTGCAGAAAAATAACACCATGTGTGTCTTTTCCACACATGATGTTTGATGTAACACATCTTTGTTGGATGGTACAGAGTAATCCTGTTGGTATGTGTGGACAGCTTTCAGCTTTCATTACCTCACTGGGGATTTCTGAGTTGATGGAAGACCGGAGTGTGGACGGGATCTTTGGCTGTGGGAGTTTCCAGTGTTTTATTTTGGTCTGTTTCGGTGGCTTTGAGGTGGAGAAAAGGTAACTAAAAACTGCACACTGAAAGCAGCGTTCTTGTATTTCTATTACTGACAGAACAAAGACGACGTGACGGTAGAAACCACATGTTGTCTGAAAGCTATTGTTATAAATACAACCGATGCATGAAGTTGAGCAGCTTGTCGGGTGTGGAGAGTATTTAGAGGTGAGTGGTCTCTCTCTCTGTCTCTGTGTGGGCTCTAATTAAGACAGCATGTCATCTGCTTTCACACCACGAGTGTCGAGTCCTCCACGCTGCAGTTTGTCAGGAGGAAACGCTCCTGTGACATCAGGCTTTATGGGGCTTTAAGGAGTCGGTGAGACATCTGGCATCAGTTAATCATTTATCAATCAGGATATTATGATCATAAATTAAATATCCTCGGCTTTTGGACGGGTTTGTCGGACAAGACGACGTATCGTATCCGAATCAGAGTGAAACTTTTGGTTTATTTTCTATTTCGTCTGGTTCAGTTTCACGGTGCGCAAATTAACGGGCCTAATAAAAACTACATTTGCTTGAAGGAGCTAATTTATCTCGTCTCAAGAGCTAAATCGCAGACTTTGAAATTCGGCAACTGATCTACTGCGCTCACGAATCCCTTTCTCCTCCAGTTTATCTCTATTAACGTCACTGTTTTTGTGGACTTTATTTAGCATGTGTTCTCTTCGGCCCGGAGGCTGAAGTCCAAGTCAGTCCTCTCCCACTCATGTTAATCTGTCGTTTACCTGTGTCCATCTCAACAAATGCACCGTATTGGCAGCCTGTGTTTTGGTTCACTTCCTGCAATTAGGTTGGATTATTATTCTCACTGCAATCGAACCACACTAGAGTTTGCTTGGAAACAAGCCCGCTTGCGAGAGGTGGTCTCAGACCGGTTATTTTGGTCCCCATCAGAGTACGATTACTGTGTTCAAAACTCGGGAGTTCAGTTAAAACAGACTAAATGTCGGCCTGTGAAAGCACATTTAAATGCATTTTCTCAAGCTTTCAAAAGCATCTCACAGTCCTCCTCTGCACATTCAGTTTGCTCACTTTGAAGGCCTTTTTTTGTGCCTCTTTCTTTATTATTTTGTATTTAAAATGTAAAAGCACATTGAGTGTCTTTTCTAATGAAATGTGCTCTATAAATAAAGTGGCCTTGCCTTGAGTTTTGCAAAAGAAATTTGGTTCTAGGAAATTATTATAATGTTATTTTACATTTTGTAGATCAGGCTGGTCTCAGACACCGTTAGTAGCTATACCTACGCAAAGTAATGCACTGTAATTTGTGTATATCCCACGAAATCAATTTGTGTGTAATCCACGTAAACGTGAACCAGAAGACCGGCTATCGCGTCCCGTATGAAACCAGAAGTCAACATTCATTTATTTGTTGCCACTTCTGGAGTTATTTTTACCCAAACCATCATCTTTTCCTAAACCTAACTAAGTAGTTTTGTTGCCTAAACCTAAGGAAGTTGTTTCCTGTGAAAACGGAAGTTTATTTTGAAAAGACTGTATGCTTGTAACGAGAGGAAACTGACACATGTTGTTGGACATTTGTAGGAAAACAAATGAAAAAGATATCATATGAACCGTTGCATGAAAAGACCTGTAGATTAATGGAGGAAAGAAATCAGCACATTAATCAATAATCCAACTGTTTAGTTGCCTGTGATCACACCCTAAAACCGCCTCTACTGTATCACGGCCCTTCCCAGTCTTTTTAATAGTCGTACGTCAGTGTTTTTAAAAAGACATTTCACATCTCTCCAGTGTGGATCTTCATGTTGAGTCATGGGGGAACGTAGAGAAGCTTCAGACTGATTTGCGTCACTGTGGACGCCGTCTCATGAGAGTGTGATCGCACCCTGAGCGACTCTCTGCAGACTGCGGCTCCGGCATCTCATTGACACTGCTGGCTGCTTGCTGAGGTGTGTGTGTGTGTTAATCTAACACGTAACGCCGTGTGAGTGTGAGATACATAAATACTTACAGACACGTTCGCACATTTCAGACCTGCATGGTGGCATGAGACGAGAACATAGTGCGAGTGTGTGTGTGTGTGTGTGTGTGTGTGTGTGTGGTTCAGGTGGGTGGCACGGTGTTAACACGTGGTGTCAGGTGATGTCTTTTTCTATTTCTTGCACTTGTGGAAACACAAGTGGTAGATGGTGGTGCACACTCAGACACACTCAGACACACTAATGAAATTCTCTCTATTAAAAGCAGCTACATGTGTGGAGGCGACGGGTCATTGAGGCCAAAGTGTGGTTTTGGTGGTGCTGAAAAGCTTAGAAATTAATATAATTCTGGATTAATGCATGACATAAAACATCCTTGGTTGCTGTTATTGATCATTATTCTACAGTTCAAAAGTTCAGTGACTGATATAATAGTTTTAAAAGGGTGTTTTAAATGAGCCTGAGTGGGAAAACACACAACTCAAAGCTGTCGGTAATGAAAGCGACTAATTGCGGTTCTTTTGACTGATATTAGAGAGAATGATCATTTTCACATCATTATTCTCATTTTTATTGCAAAACACTTTTAAATGGTGGGATTTTTGTGGAGATCTGTACCAAACAAAGATGTTTTTTTAGTCTTTAGAATATGATGTGTAGGCCAGGAAGTCTCTGCAGCACCACAATATTTAATTTAAAATGGTGTTTTGACACATTTCACCTTTTAACAAATATGTGATTTTAAAATTGCAGTATGCCATATTGCAATTTCCAAAAAAATTATTAATTATGCAGCCCTAACTGCAGCTAACGATTATTCTCATTATAGGTTAATCTGCGGATTATTTTCTAGATTAATTGATAAATCGTTTAGTCAATAAAATGTCAGAAAATTTAAAAAAAAAGAAAAGAAAATGTCCATCTCAGTATAAGGTGATGTCTTGAAATGCCTCGTTACCTAAAGAGATTTAGTTTAATATGATATAAAACAGAGAAAAGCAGGAAATCTCCACATTTGAGAGGCTGAAAACAGCGTTTTCTGATCTTTTTTTATGAAAAATTAATTTAACGATTAATCGATTTTTCTGTCTATGGACTAATCATTACAGCTCTACAAATTTGATGGCACGTGGGGATGATTTCTGGTTGCCTTTACTGCAATTTGATTGGCTTTTTGTCAATAACTGTTGTCATTATTGGCTCGTAGTAGCAGAAGTTTATTTTAAAGAAGCTGGTAACTTCGGTCGCCATGAACGATGTTGATTATCTTCTACAGCACAAAAATAAAAGCACCAGCAGCGGGATACTGTTGTACACCAAACCTCTGGTAAAAATAACTCTGTTTCCAGTTTGCGTTATTCGGAGGTTGGATGTGACTTAGTCAAGAGCGGACTTTCAGCAGCAAGTTGAAGAAACCGTAATGTGTGTCCAGTCAGATTATCACCGGTGTTAAACTGTCTAAAGTCGCTGTTGCCACCGTCTTTCCCACCTAAAATCACCACTGAACATTTGACCAATAAATGAAGGATATGGGGAAGTGTGTGTGTGTGTGTGTGTTCTCATGGCTGCAGTTTGACCTCTCGTCTCCACCACAGGAAACCCAAAACCACAATCCTCTCCTCCACTATTCTGTCTTGTATTTATTTCAACATTTAGCTTCTCCCACATGTCTCTCTGGATCTCTGCATGCTCTCTTATTTCCACCTCATTTCTTCCCCATTTCTCACTGTTTCAATGTTTCTTTTTTGATTTCTGGTTTCCACCCTGCAGGATAGAAATGGTTTCCACGTGAATTCATCATATAAAAAGGCATGCACACAACCCTTCTATCAAGAATAAACACTATTTGTTGTTCTTATCATGCAATCAACATGCCAGCGTTCATGCAGTGATTGTAATCGTGAACACACACCGGTGATTACAGACGAAGCGTGAACATTTTAAAGTGGCAATCGGCTTTTATTTCTCTTCATGTGTGAAGTTTAGAGTGTGGAGTTTTTTTTTTTTTTTTTTTAAAAAGTGTGACTTTAAGAGTAAAGACACCACGGCCTGGTTTTGGGATCGGGATTAAGTCATTGAAGTGAGATACAGATTAAAAAACATTCTCAGTACAGGACTAGGTTTAGTAATAAACAGAAAATAAAGTTTTCTACAGGACCTGTATATCAAGCTTTAGCAACGCTGTAGCTGGCTGTGATTTTGTGCATTTACCCGCACTGATCCGCATTGTTTCGGTCCAGTTTTGGGATCAAACCGTGACCGTCTCCACCCTCAACCGAGCCGCGTTGTCACCGTAAACCGACCGGCTCAACAGGTAAAAGTCAAGCAGGTGACCAGAGAGAAATCCAGGCTGAAATATCTAAATAACAACCATTAATTTTTGTGCAGATGTTTATGATGCAAAGAACTTTGATCCATTGTGTGAGGTTGACATTTGTGGTTTGGAGTGAAATATCTCAACAATTATTGGATGGATTGTGTTTAAATTAGGTACAGATGTACAGATGTGTGTTCATGTTCTGCTCAGGGTGAATTGGAATAATAATAACGTTTAGCCTGAATACTAAGGCTCCTCGATTATGGCGGAAATCAGAATTATTGTGGTCAATATTGAGATCACGATTATTTAAGTCTATTACTCATTGACTTTGGAAACATCACGCTGTTAGAAAGACAATTTTGTAGCCTATTTTTTTAAGTTAAATGCATCAATCTGGTGCACTTTCAGAGCAAAATTAAGAGACGAGATCTATGAAGAACTTTGTGCTCTTGTAAACAGTTTAATCATAAACACATTGGTTGCGTAGTTGTGAATGATGACGGCAAAAAAAGTCACACACACAAAGCGTGGTTTGTGCTTCAAGTCGGCGAAACGCACTGCTGTAAAGGGGTGCACTGGATTTATAACACAAGACAAAACGAGAGCGTCATTGTGAAACAGAATGCGGCACAATTATAATTTTATGTTGTTTGTCTTGTTTTTGAGAATCATTGGAGTAATTGTAATTAAAATGTGATTAATTGCGCAGCCCTACTGAACACAGCATCACAGAGCCACTATGGTATTTAGTTCTTAGTCTTGTTTTCTTCATCTGCAGCATTTCAGTCTGATCCTCTCTGGGTACAACCCGGTTAAATCAACATTAACAGCGTTAAAGGACAGAGGGACCAGGAGGTAAATCAGGGTCGAGCTGCTTCACTGTTGAAGGTCTCAGTAATGTTTGTCAAGTGCTTCCCATTTGGCTGCAGGAGAGAGAGAGAACACACACACACACACACACACACACACACACACACACACACACACACACACGCACACACACAGAGTCTAATCAGTGACAGTCAGTACTTTCCACTGGATGTGACATGGAGTTACCCATGAATAAACCAGTTTAACTGAGTCGCTGTAGCTGTTGACACACTGCTAAGTGTGTGTGTGTGTGTAGTCCTCGGCCATTAACCTGCTGGTGAGCACCTGTTCAACTCTGCAACCCTTTTCCACTATAAATGTTTTCCTTAATGGTCTCTTCTTCGCTTTTAAACTCTTTGTTCAGACCAAACACTCGACCACCCACCACCAACCCTCCAGTCATCTGTCTTTCAGGTCATGACCTACAGTACATTATGAACAAAACCAAGATTATACAGCTGTTTGACACTTAAATCTGCATTAAATGAGTTAAGTTACTTTACATCCCTGCTACCACTAAAGGTCCAGACACACCAACCCAACATCAAAGAACTAGCGGCGAGGAAGGCCACCAGTTGCGTCGCCTCACTTCGCCTTTATCATGGCCGACAAGTTGCATTTGAACACAGAGCAAAGACTACAGCCGACGGCCAACTACCACATACATTCTGCACCTGCGTGAGATGAAATAACTCTCCACAACAGCAGGTAGCGGTAGTCTGTAATCATTATTCAAAAAGGGAAACGTACATGAAATAAAGCAGCATCTGCCGACCATTTTCACGCCACTCTCACTCACCACTTGGCTTCATTCCAGACGGCCATGTGGTCGTGAAAATTTCCGTGTGTTGGAACGATCAGATGAGATGAAAAATGAGAAGAACCTTCTGTGTGTGTCCTCTTGACTCTACTCGTTAGCTTGCTTTCCTCAATTCCGTTTCTCTTCTCGTGCACTGATTCGTTAAAGCTGAACAGCCAATCAGAGTGATTTCTCTCACCAACGAGCTCCGCCGCTGATTCAACATGCTGAATCGGCCAAAAAGCCTCCGACACCGGCAGATTAGAGCCGACGGTGTGAGATACGCCGCAAAAACTAGACCGACAGACGCTCACCGACGGCCCCAAAACTGGCCAACGGCCGACCGCCTCGGTGTGTCAGGACCTTGAGGGTCACAATGTCAACCAAAGACTAAAAAGTATCGCCACCATATTAGTAATGCTACAAATGTATCTAGAAATAAAGTAAACACTTAGGGACAACTTTGCTATGACCTGGAGACCAAACCAAGAAGAGTAAACATCTGACTTCATCAATAGAAACCCGACTTGTTCGCCACATCAACTTTATAAGGCGATAAATTGTGAGTGGTGACTGTTTTCCAGCTTGTTGTTGAGCTCTTTTGCCCCCAGAAAATCAATTGATGCAGCTTTTCATTTGTATTTTTTACAAAACATCTAACAAATATGAAAATTTCAACCCTCATCTGCATGTTGACCTTAATGTTGAGAAACTCCTACACAGAAATATTTCACCATGCTGCCCTCTTTAATTTAAATTATTGATGCAGACAGCTGTCTCTCCTCATACGTCCTCTTCATAAAGTTCTTCTTGAACCGCCTTCATGTCGAAGTTTTGGGTTTAGAAGTCGAACTTTGACCCTGATTACTTGCAGAAAACTTGTTCTTCTGAGTCACATTGAATGCATCGTCTCAAAACTGAGTGTGTGTTGGCCATTGTTTATGTATTTAGTTTGCATGCATGCAGCTTAAGTACTATTTACAGTTTGTACATGTACTGGGTTCTGTGTTCACGTCTTTATATTTAGTTTGAAAGTGGTGGTTGCTGTGTGTGTGTGTGTGTGTGTGTGCGCTTCATTTCCTGTGTGCTGGCCTGTTGCCTGTTTGACCTCGGCATGGTCTGGCTCCCTGCCTTCCTCCCTTTATTCCTCTCCTCCTTCTTGGCCTCCTTCTTTCCTCCCTTCCTCTTTGGATCTTCTTGGTTTGTTTCTTCTTGGAAACATCCGTAAAGCAAATCAGCCTCCAAATCAGATTTAATTCAGAAATAATAGCGTTGGCGTTTACTTCTCTCCGCTGTAGACAGGAACAGGTTTTTTATGAGATATTCTCTTTCTTCATATGCTTTTTGTTTACCGTGTTAATTTGCTGTTGTTGCTGTTTGCTTTTAATTCAAACTCAGCATTTCCTGCAGATGTTTTACATTAAAAACCTTCCAGCGGTTTAGGAGGAATGATCCTTTCCCTCCCCCACAGAAGGCTTTTATTGTGAAATAATCGCAGGAAGCGGCACGTGAGCCATATGGAGCGATAAATGTAGTGTGATTTTTACTGTATTATACTGTAGGAATTAATTCTATATGAATACAGTTAAAGGTTTAGTATCGTATGTTATTATTGTAGTACAGTATTTAACACTGAGTTCTTATGTTTTAGAATCAATAGTACACGTTCAGACCATGTTGAGGCACTAATCTGATTCATCATTAGTGTTTTTGACAGATCTCTGCAGGTAAATACCCAGAATAAGTTGTTCTGTTCTCAGGTGTAAGGACACACTGTTCAGAACAATGTCATAATGATAAATTACCAGATGGAAATATTACAAAAGCAGGTATACTGGGGCCAAACCACTGCTGAATAGAGCAGGTTTATGCACGTTTGTTTGTGCATATTGAGCTTTAAGTACATATAACAATATAGAACCACACTGACGATATGTTTTCAGAAGCAATAAATGCATTTTATCATATCTGAATCCTTTTTATCTTAACAATTGACATTCTATCACTCAATTCATCCTAATAATAAAGGAAGAAGATGAATTATTTGTCACTTTTTAGGTGTGATCTTAACAAATCTGGGTGTGTTTAAGTGTTATTTAAAGGTACAGTGTGTAGGATTTGGTGACATTTAGTGTTGTGGTTGCAGATTGCAACCAACTGAGTACATTTTGTACTAATAATCTGAATCTGCAAAGTAACAAGTACAATATTAGCCTCCAAAATGTAGTGGAGTAGAAATATACTTCTTAAAAATCCTACTTTCCACCAGTGATCAGGACTAAACTGTAGTTGGTGTCCATGTGTCTTTGTTTTACCCTTGTTGCTGTTTTTCTGTTTCTATTTGTCTTTTTTTCTCTCTCTCACTCAGCGTTGGAATAAAAGAGCTGTACACTCATTACAGTCACATTGTTAAATAAAACCAAATGTCAGATTTTACTCTGAACACACACACGCAGCGTGTACACACACGCACACACTGCTTTATAGTGCTGGCTCAGCCAACATGTGTGAACGAGCAGCTTTCCAACAAACACACTTTCATCTGCCATCATCTCCATCAGCAGTTTAGATGCTCTGATTGTCTGTTTGTTTGTGTGTGTTGGAATGTGTTTCTGTGTGTGTTTGTGCATTAGGTCATCTCAGCTGTAATTACGGGCTTTATAGAAACCGGCAGGAAGACTGTGGGAAGGTCACGACATTCATATCTGATCCAGCTGTGCTGCTTATGTCTCATTTCTTGTCTTTTACACATCGGTGCTGTTGTCTTGTCACTGTGCATTAAGCTCCATTAATCACATGTAATAATGTTACTACAGTGTGTTGCAAATGAGTTGAATCATTCGTCATACTCTGGACAAAACATCCGCTGCACATCTGGATCTGGATTCCAACAAACGCAAGAGGAACATATGAATGGCAGTGAACCAGAACCAGAAAACTGAGGCAACACATGAGAGAGCGTTATATTTTAGGCTTGTTGAAGGCACAATGAGGAGCATCTGTCGGTTGTGGTTTGTAAACACAACAATCAAAGTTGGCCCTTCCTCCCCGGCTCGACGAGGATTCAGGTGCTCACCAGCGGGTGAAAACCAACTCCAGATATTTCGCGTTTTCTGGCATTGTCCGTCATTTTCGCAGCTTCCTCTCGGATGCGTGCTTACGATCTGGCACCTGGTCGTTACATTTTTATAGAACTTGACATCCAGAAACGTCCCAAACACAACAAAATGATCAAATACATCAGCCACGGAAGAGTGAACAAATAGGCTACAGCAATGGTGTTCATATAGACAGATAGAGGTAGTCTGTAGGTTTACAGAATGGAGAGATATTTGGCGTACAATGCTTTGACAAGACACTGTGCTCATCTGACGGTAATAAGTAGGGCTTCACTGAACAGTTTGAAGCTTCGTTGATAACGTTGACATTCAAATTATTATTATTAATAACTTCCACCGTCTCTTCCGTCCTCTCTCTTAAACACACACAGAGCTAGCGACGCAGCGCTCAGTCTCTGTAATTGCCTCATCCCTCAGTCCAAAAGTCAATTTATTGAAAAAAGACAGACGTAATAATTTCATAAATTCACAACATGTTTTTATCTAACGAAATATTCTGCTTCAATCCATATTTGTTGGCGTTTAGCCTTTCAAAAACATCATGTTCACTGCAGTCACAAACTGTTTACTCTCCCGCAAACACCATGTATTAACGGGGCGGTCTAGCAGCAATCTAACACCACCACAAAATTACATTTATATAAATGTAAATCAAAGTGAATTGCGGTGGGAGATGAGGAGAGACCAGTGTATATTTAATGTCTGAAAACTCTGGTAGAGTTTGTCGCTCTTTATACTTCCTGGTTACTGCATTACTTTTTGAAGATATAGCTACTGACAGTGTTTGAGAGCAGCCTGGTGTAATATAAGTCATTACGTTAACAAGGATCACAAAGCAGTAGATAACGTTTGGCGTTGTTCATCAGTTAAATATCCATGGTAACAGATGGTCCAGTTTAGAAGAAAAGTTATTCCTGCAACATGTTTAGTTTATTAGCAGAAGCTGATCTGAGTCCAGCTGTTATTTCCTGTTGTGTGTTGTTGTGATTCCTCAGATCAGTGGGTATTTCCTGCAGGACTGTTTGTCTGGAATGAACTCCTCCACCCTCCATCTCTCTCTCTCTCTCTCTCTCTCTCTCTTTCTCTCTCTCCATCCATCCTCCGTCTCTCCTTCCTGCAGTATTATATATATGTTTGTGTGTGTGTGTGTTGTAGTAAATTCCCGCTCCAGTTATGAGGTGATTAGTCATATGGTATCAGTTTATTTTGCCTGTAATGGAAACTGCTCGCTGCCAAAAAAACGCCTCTCTCTCTCAGCTTTTCTCCTCTTTAATTTCCTCCCTCCTCCTCTTTCATCCACCCTTTTTCTCTCATTTTATTGCCTTTCTTTACTCCTCTCACCTTCCCCTTCTATTCATTGCGTTCTTCTCATTCCTCCGTTAACCTTCCCTCCTCCCCCTCATCGCTTTTTTTTTCCAATCTTTACACCGCTCCAGTTTCTTCGTTTCCTCTTACACTTTTTCCTCTTTTTTAATTCCCCCTCCCTCTTTTCATTTTGTCTCTCTCCCTCCCTCCCTCTCTAATGTGATTTTATTTTTCATGTTTATAGAGGATGACAAAATGGCTCTGCCCCTCCCAGCTAATAAAGAAAAACATGCTCAGACTTAACTTTAAACAGTTTACTTTTAGACTCTCCCCCCCGATAAGAACAAGCAGAACACATGTTGAATTAATTGACACAAACAAACCCAACCAGTTATCTCTAGTTGCATTATCAAAGTGGTGGTTGTTTCTCTGATAAATATTCCACATGCATCTCTAACAAGCTAAATGTTGAGTCAGTTAGAGCGGGGGATGGTCAGGAAGAGTGATAATAAGCAGACAGCGGCCGGCTGAGTGTTTACATTTGGTGGCTACAGGTCTGATTATGGAGGAATGTGAGGATGTCTCGGTCATGTCAGCGCCGACGTTGGATAACGGGCGATTACGGGTCATTCAGAGCTAGATAGCAGGACTTAATGAGACACAGACATCATACCACACGGTTATTTTTAACTTGGGGAAACTCAGTATTCCTGTAACTCTAAAGTGGCCGCATCTGTGGTGGTAATTGTGTATCAGATGAGACAACCTGGTCTCACAGGAATGAATAGCACGACATTACACGGACATTCTGTGTGTTATGAGTACGCATTTTAGCCTTTTCCATGTGGCATTTGTACGCCACGCAAATGTCCGTGGTTAGGTTCAGGCAAGAAAACCACTTAGGTTTAGGAAAAATGTCATGGTTGGGCTTAAAATAAATACGTAAACTAAGTAAAATACGTACAGAAACAACGTAACACAACTACGGAAAACACGTCACTTAAAAAACCCGTGACAATCAATCATCCCATGACTAACGTCACTAACTTGCGAAACAAAACGCCGCCACCCACTCACTTTGAACGGTTTTTCACGCATTTTACATCACTACCTCCTACCGTAGCATTTATACGCTAAATGCCTTGCGCATTATCGTGGCATTTATACGCCTTTTCGTGCAAACGGGCTGGATTAGAGGTGAGATTATGGAGTTGGAATTAGAGCTGCGACGATTAATCCACAACTATTTTCATAATTGATTTATAGTGAACCAAAGGGCGTTTTATTTCACATTTTACTCACTGTGGCCTCGTTCTTCACTGCAATACAGAAGTTCTGCACCTCTATGTAAACAGCAGAATCATGGTTAGAAGTAAAGATAACTAAAAATGTCTTTTGTGGAGTATAACACAGGTATAATGCCATAAATCATAAAACAGAAAAAAACGCAAGTTGAATTTCTTTGATAATTTATTTTACAAAAATTGGAAAAAATATATTCTACAAGTACAAAATTTGTCCAAGTGTCCACAAGTGTTACCAATATTGGACAAAAAAGTAGGGGCTCCACCATGTGCTATACATTTACATTTTTACAACCTCTCTTGTCCTCTCGTCTCTGTGCAAACAGCTGCAGTTCAGTCCAAGTTTCACAGAATTTTTGTCACGTGACTTTTGGTATCAGCCGGGTGATTCATGGCTTCCCAGTTTGCGCTGAGGTGTGCAGAATTTAATCTTTTTTACAGGATCTGGTTTCTGCAAACGGTTTATTTTTAGCAAAATATTAAACGAGACATGTAGAATAAAGTGATTTTGATGAAATCCCTACTTTAAGCTTAGATCTGGTTGTTTTTCAAAGGGCTGTTGGAAATTTGAAGTTCTGCTTTTCCAGTTTCTGGCGATGATAAACGGTGTATTTTCGGTGATTTTCTTTAAAAAGAAAGCATGCCTTTCAAACCTTGTGGGAGGGTTAAGTCATTTAAAAAATGTCCAGTCAGCAAGTTAAGTCCCCGCCGAGTCATTCACGGCTTCCCAGTTTGCGCTGAGGAGAGCAGAATTTAATGTTTTTTTATTGGATGTGGTTCGTGCAAACAGTTTATTTTGAGCTTAGATATGGTTGTTTTTCCTGATGAAAGCGTTCGTAACACATGATTCGTTCAAGGACCGTCAGAAAGTTGAAAATCTGACGATAAGTTCTGCTTTTACAGTTTCTGGCTATGATAAACTGTGTATTTTTGGTGATTTTTAAAAATAAATTAAAACCGTTTGGGAGCTAAAAAGGGAAGATAACCCAAGTTTGACTTTTCCAAACATGTTCTGGTGGTGTGGAGCTTGTTTGGTATCATGTTAGAGGTCTGTGCAACCTCATGCTGATACGAGACAGATTCACCACCAAGCATACGGCAGTCAGCGGTGTGTGTGTGTGTCTGCGTCCTTGAGAAATAACCCTGAAGCGAGTGTGTGTGTGTGTGTGTGTGTGCGTGTGTGTGTTTGTCTGTTGTTGGCATTGACGTCCTCCTGTTTGGCAGCTCTCTCTGCCACACACACACTTTAATGAGATGCAGCTTTAGTATGCCATGTCTGCCTCCTGTGGAGTCACACACATGCTAGTTTCTCCATCTACCTCGTTCCAGAGGCGTCGATCACTCCCAGGAATTTCCATTTCAAAACCAGTAACATTCACACGACCTTGAACCCGAACCATTTACACAACCCGTAAATCCCCGATGGGCTTTCAAAGTATTTTTTTCTGATTATTTTCATGCCGATCGCCCTTTAAACTCAAAATGTTGCTGGATTAATGAGAGACTCCAGCTGCTCCACACCTTGTTTTAACAGGAGGAGCAGAAGGGGGGGTGATGGACAATATGCTTTAATAGCAACAACACTAAAGACACTGTTTTAAAGTTATATGTGCAATAATATGTCCTTGCTTTTGAATGCATATTTAATGCATGAACGTATAGATTTTTACTGCAAAATAACAAGTAAAAATACGCACACAGGTCTTTAGCAATAGTAGAAAGCCAGATATTCCAATTAAAACATTCCCTGTAACATATAGGCAGCGTTATCCATAGGGATGATCCTAACAACCTTTTCAAATCCGAACCAAATCGTATTTTAAATGCCACTTCAGTCAATATATCCCCAGTGTCTGCTCTGGTCGCTCAGTTAGGAATGCGCCTCACAAACCTGGTGTGTGGTGTAATATTTGATAAAACGCCAGCAGGGACTGCGGTCTAAGGCGTGATTTATGCTCACGAGCGTCCGCACAGCCAAAATGTCGAACTATTCCTTTAAAGCGTTACACACTGAATCCTGAAAAAGTCTCTCAAAGTTGTAATTTAATGGAAAAATGGACATTTGAATGATTTTTTAAGGGATTAAACTGGTTAAATTTCTCTATCTGGACTAAATATTGACGATGTGCAGCTTCATTACAAAAAGAAATATTGGTATCCGTCTTCACAAACGCTGTATCTTTCCAATCCTAGTTTGATTTATCTTTCCAGACACCGACTCTGATAGATCTCCCAACGCCTCGTGCATTTCCATCAAATATTTGATGTGCACCCAACTGCTGTTAATGCCAAAGCCTCGCAGCAGACAGATCCGATCAGAGCAGTCAGCGAGGGAAGAGTTGTGTCGAGAGAAAGAAATTTTTCAGGACAGGACGGAGGCGTGACTAAAGTGAAACAGACAGATAAGTGAGGAAGTAGAGGGGGGGTCAGAGAGAGGAGATCATGATGGTTCAAAAGTGTTTTTTTTCATCGATTAGAAGCATTCAAGGCGGATGCTGACGGGTTGGATTGAAGCGGCAGACTTTTGTTTTGCTGAAATAGCTTTAAATGCCGTCATTTTCATGCCAAAACTTTCCCAAAAATGCACAAGTATCTGATGCTACTCTTCAGGCTAGAACAGATTCAGAGCATTCGGACCACAATAAAAGCTTTTGTCCCAATTTTCACCCTGACACCATCGGCTCATTGTGGGCTGGAGTGGTCATCTAAAAAGTGGAGTAGCTGCGAATGGTCGGGGTAAAATAACACTACAGAAATGGGACACCACTTGTGACTTGTAAACATTATTAGAAGCCAACAACAGCAGAACACAGGCCAGGTTTTAAAGACTAGATGATGTGGGTGTGGAGTAGATTTATCCAACTTTTTCCCTTGTGTTCTATAACTTCTTTTGTTGTTTTCTACTTTGTTCAGTTGCCCTTGGTACTGTTGTGACAGACGGTGCCAATAAAGTTAGTTCAAACCAGAGCTGACAAATATAAGTTAGCGTGAAATTACTTTAAGTGTGTCATTTCATCCCTGCAGCGAATAAGAAATGATCAAAGACGTTATCTCAGAAATTCACATACAAGCAACTTGCCTTGGATTGTGTCCGAAATTCCACACTAACATGCTATTTAGTACGCTAAAACAGTATGTGAGATATTTTAGTATGTCTGAAACCTTAGTATGAAACCAATAGTACGTGAACTGCATACTATTACTGGTGAAATATTACAGTATGCAACGCTGGAGTGAAGACAACGTTCATAACAGAAGTTGGCAGACTTAATAAGATTCCACTTTGTTAGGCGTAATATATATATTAGATTAATTCAGAATTTGATTCTCACAATTCATCGTTCGATCACATGAGGTTGGCACAGGTTACCATGGTAACATGTCTACGACCAGCAAAAAGGCTCTCAGGAAGTGACATCGTAAATTACTGCTCAGTGCATCCGAAAGGATCCATACTACTGTTTATTCACACAAAAGTATGATGAATGATAGAACACATGTTGGGTATGTAGTGCAGAGGTTGTCAAGGTTGTCAAAATTTGATTTGCACATGTATAACTAAAATCAAATGACTGTATATAAACCTATTAAAAAGTATTTTGCTACTTAGTAGGCCCCATTCTGTTTAAACTTAGTATTTCTGCACAGTTGCAGATAAAGATCATGCTAATATCATCAATATTATACCATTTGTAGAATTAAATTCTAGTGGGGGCTGCGTAGGATTGTTTCCGACTCCCGCAATACAAACATTTCTAATAACTCCAGAGCGCTGTAAAGTCCAAAAGTCAACACTTGGAAAAAGATAGATTTAATCATTCACGTTTTTACCTGACGGAATATTCATATTTGTTGGCGTTTAGCTGACGTGTTACAGTATGTTCATTAAAGAAAGTTGATTTAATAAAAAAAAAAGACTAACTCATTTGATACACTGATTGAAATTGACGCTTTTGTTCAAGGATTTGTACATTTTGGGTGACAACGTCAGAAAATATGGGGTGTGCGCTCAGCTTTTCAGCTCTTCATCGAGGCAAATTAAGAGACTAGATACTGTAAATAAAACACAAATCATTATATTGAGAGGTTGAGGACGCTGTCTGTACAGTATTATGATTATTGTTTTTATTGTGCAGTAGAAGGCCGACGTGTTTATCAGTCCAGTTGAGAACAAAACAGAGAAAAGAGTTGGTGACGCTGCAGAAAGAGGATTGAAAAGTTGTTTTGTTTGTATTCAGCCGACTAGAACACAGCTCAGCGTGTGTGTGTGTTTGTGTGTGTGTATGTGTGTGTGTCCAGTGATTTAAGGCTTTGCTCCGTCACTTCCATTAAACATGCTGTCCTCATTTTTGTTCCCTCCTCACCTCACCTCTCCCATCTCTACCTCCCTCTCCGTCTCACTTTTCTTCTCTACTCTCCTTCTCGGCGATGCTCATCTCTCGCTTGGTTGCCGTCGCCGAGGTGTCGAGACACACGTACACACACACACACACACACACACGCCTCAACACACACACACACACCTCCGTCAGAGCGCTCCGCCACACTGGTCAGGAAATTGGACCCTCAACAGTCTGTGTATTGGAGATGAAATTCCTCTGAAAGACCCAGACACACACTGAGTTTTGAAGACAGGAGTGTGTTGCTGCTGGTTTTAACTCTGGCGTCTTATCTACAGACCCACTATCAGTAGTTTAAAGATAGAGCTGGTGGAGCCCAGTCTCTCTCTCTCTCTCTCTCTTGCCTTTTGTCTCTCTGACAGTCAGTGTCTCTCGTCCATGTGTGCTGCTGACAGATAAGGCGTTGACGTTAATTACAAGACATGTAGGCTGTCAGACAGAGAAAGAGTCGAGCAGCCTCGACCGATACAGGATTTTCTATATCAATGCTCCAACTCTTCATACCGAAACTACAAGATATTAGGTTGTTTGTCCGGGACAACTCTGTGCGTTAAGGTTTATTTTTGTCATATTTTTGTAGTTAAGATGACATTAACTAAAGGTAACTGAGATCTGGGAACATTCTCCTTTTAAGAGACCAAAACCAGAACTGAACTTATCCTGCTAACCAGGATAATCTGTGTATCCACAACCTGATATAGCTTATACCTCAGATCCACTTATTGTGACCCTAGTATAAGTTTAATTGAGCATGTGGACCTGTTTACCTGCTCAGGACTATAAGCACATGGCATAATGCTGCAGGCTAAACCACTGTAAACATTCATTTGGTGATTTGAAGGTAAAAAAATATGTCTAGACTTCCTAAATATGGGCCAGTTATGGTCACATGAAACGTAAACATCCAGACCTGCAAATTACTAAATCACTGCTTACTGTGGTGGTTTTATGACTCTGCAAAGGAATAGTAGAAAAAACATTGTTTATCAATCAAAATGTTAATTATCGGCTTTCTAAAAACTCGTATCCGTATCAAATTTTAAATATTTAAGAGTTTGTTTGTGTGTCGCACCTCTCAACCTGTAGTACGATTCCCAGAAGCCCCCCCCCGAGTTGCTGTCTCTGTACTCTTGTATTACAAAGACTCAGTATGTGAGTCTGTATCTGTCAGGCTGACAGTATGAGAGCAGTGATGAGAAGCCCTCCTCAGGTGGTTTACGTGCACGCTCATGCATGTAAATGTGTGATCTGACATTTCCTTTGTGTTGCTTGTTGGGGAAAAAAAAAAACTGGGACCAGCAGGAAGCAGATTACAGTATGTGTGTCAGATAGGACTGTTTGTATGCGTGCCATTTCCCTCTGAAAACATGACACCAATCATCAAAATCTAATACGTATCGGTCATTATCTGCAGACAGTTGTTGTTGCAGTTTGATCCCCCATCATTAGGAGCTTTCTCTTCCTCATTCTTGTCGTTAAATTGCTCTTAAAATTCATTTCCAGGTGAAATTAAAAGAGCCTTCGGTTCAGCGCCTTTTAGAACTGTAATTTCCTCCGTAGCAAATTTCACAATTTATCCTCTCAGCTGTTTTGCAGACCTGAGCTGGGTTCTCCATTAACCTTGAGGCTGAGTCATTTTGGCAAATTCCCATTAACCTCCAGAATGAGTTGTTTGGTGAGTTCCCATCAACCTCCAGCGTTTATCAGACAACAAAGACGTGTTAGTGGGAACTTATTCCTGGCTCATTGGGAAGATATTTTTTTCCTCTCCTCTCTTGCAGGATGATTGCTTAAAATTAGGGTCACGTGGAGTCAACTGAGCACAACAGTCAGGTGTGTGTACTTCAGGGACTCATGGTAGTCACAATGATAAAAATACAATCGTTCAAAGTGGCTTCAAAAAAGGGGGACTGCCCTGTGTTCGAGAATGCCATACTGTTGTATGAATGGTTGTCTGTCTATAGGTTTTAGACCTGTGATAGACTGGTGACTTATCCTGTGTGTGCCCAGCCTCTTGCTGGGGATGCCACGGTGAGGTTAATAAACTTGTGACAACACCGGTGCCACCAATTACACCGGACATTTTACAAGAAAAGATGACGGTCAATATATGTAGAGCGTTTAGTTTGACCTTTACAATCGGGTGGCGGTGTGTCTGCCGCTCCGCCACAAACACATTGCCTCATTAACGTTATGGTTCCTTTCTAGCCTTGGGTTTAAATCTGAAATACTGGCAAATAGGCGCTTAAGCTTTTTGTTTCTATACCAAATCCTCCACCATCGTCTTGTCTGTCAACTCTCTCTCATTCCGTGTGTGAAGTCTGACTCCTGCTACTCTGTTGTGACACTTTCACTTTCAGTTTGTCGCGTCCGTCATCCGACTGTGTATTGATAACACGGTGCTGATACTTGAAAATTAACTAAATGAGATTTCTTTTTATATAGAAAGGCGAAACAACGGTGGGGGCGATGGGCAAGTAATGTAACCGGTGTATGCCCGAAGACCTTTTAACACTGGTAACACTGGTAACACCGACTACTGCGGCAAGCCTAGTGCATATATAACACCTTGTAACGTTGTGTAACACGGGTAACACCCGACTTCCGCGGCAAGTCTACTGGAGGCAACCAAAATGAGTGGAACAATGACATGATTGATACCAGTGGATTAATTAGGTTTTCTAGTTTCATATGGTGCCTGTATCATCACACTAGCTTTAAAATTGAGCCCACTACAACCTCTGAAAGATCGACTACATTAATACGTTAACTTTACAACCTTGTCTGACTGCCTAATTTTCATCACACTCATTCTCAGGACCCTGACCAGAAGATCAAGAGTTAAATGCGAGGATATGTGGCCTATTAGTATTTTTTCTGGAGAAGGGCATTTCAGGAAAATGACACAACATCAAGCAAGACATGTAGTGCAGTTGTACGACACGACAAATTCAAATGGATTATCCGAAAAAGTGACAGCCTTAATAGGATCCAATCTCCCTGAGACCCTGTATATGAAGGATATGAGGGTTTAGATAATGGATGATGGATTATTGGATTTTTGTGGGTCAGCGTGCTTCATTTTTGCCTCACTCCTTAACCCAGAAACCACTCTGGTTAGTCAAGATTTGATTGTTATCAGCTCATTAATGTGCTAGCCTGTTAGAATGTGTTTGAGTAACAAGTGGGAATGGACTGGATAAACCAAAGCAGCCTATATTTCCCTTCTCACTCTTTCTCCTCCTCTTGCAACACATGTAGTTTCTTCATGCTGGTCTCAGTCCAGTCGAGTGCCGTCATACAGCAGCTCGTAGCTCACTGAATAAACCAGAAGACAGTCAGAAGAGATCACACTGTGTGTACTTTCTCTCCTGTGTCTCACGCTCAATGGTGTGTGTCCGTCCGTCCATTCGCATTTTGTAGGACTAATTTAAGCGTGTCCACACGCCCACGCAGACATATGCAAGACGAGCACACGCACGTTTGAGGAAACGGGGGTTTCAGTCGAGGGTCAGCGAGCATGTGAACGGAAACGTAGAGTCATCTTCATGCAGCACGTGGGGAACATGGAAGCAGCTGACAGAAGAAAGAGGAAATGTGATGTTCAGCAGATCGAATGATGGTGAAACAGTTGGATCAAAGAGATGGAAATACTAGAAGTCATGTTAAACGTCAGGGAGTGTGAGTCGGATGTGAACGCTTCAGTTCCCCGTCGTCAGCCCAAGGTTGTGAAACTGAGTAAATATGAGTGAAAGAGGGATGATGGGTGGAGATGCAGCCTGCAGCTTCTTAATGTTGTATGACATCTGGGTTAGTGTGGTTTCCCCTCTACATGTACATCCATTCAGCATTCAGCTGTGGACACAGTAAGCTAGAAGAAAGAGAAATACTCCCAGTAGCAAACTGTTTGTTTCCAGATCGATGTGTTTCCTTTCCACGAATCGCTTTACTTATTCAGCTCCGGGCAGCTTGTTAAAGTGATATCAGTGGGAAGCTTTTCACTACAACGACCGGCTTTTTTTTTTGCACGTTTCATGTTTGAGGTTGTAATGAGCAGTGGTGGAAGAAGTACTTAGATCTTTTACTTAAGTAAAAGTACCGATACAACGCTGTAAAAACACTCCATTACGAGTAAAAGTCCTGCATTTTAAATCTAAGTGAAAGTACAGAAGTATTATCAGTAGGGCTGTCAAAGTTAACGCTATAATAACACGTTGGCGTAAATTTGTTTTAACGCCACTAATTTCTTTAATACATTAATGCAGTCGATCTTTCAGAGGTTGTAGCGGGCTCAGTTTTAAAGCTAGTGTGAAGATACTGGTATCATATGAAACTAGAAAACCTAATGAATCCATTGGTACCAATCATGTCATACTATCTTGTCGAGAAGGAGGCTAAATAACGCTCCAAACTTACACTAAATTTTGGCGAAGAAAAACTGTCACGGTCATTTTCAAAGGGGTCCCTTGACCTCTGACCTCAAGATATGTGAATGTAAATGGGTTCTATGGGTACCCACGAGTCTCCCCTTTACAGACATGCCCACTTTATGATAATCACATGCAGTTTGGGGCAAGTCATAGTCAAGTCAGCACACTGACACACTGACAGCTGTTGTTGCCTGTTGGGCTGCAGTTTGCCATGTTATGATTTGAGCATATTTTCTATGCTAAACGCAGTACCTGTGAGGGTTTCTGGACAATATCTGTCATTGTTTTGTGTTGTTAATTGATTTCCAGTAATAAATATATACATACATTTGCATAAAGCAGCATATTTGCACACTCCCATGATGATAAGAGTATTAAATACTTGACAAATCTCCCTTAAGGTACATTTTGAGATAGAAAATGTGATTAATTTGTGATTAATTTGTGATCAACCATGGACATTCATGTGATTATTCGTGATTTAGATATTTCAATCCATTGACAGCCCAAATGTTAATATTTGAATAGTTAAATATTTGACTATTAAACCTGGAACAACCAGTTCTTGCCAAGAATCCCAAGAATGAAAGGCTGCGGGAATCTGTGATGTTACAGATAAGACACCATGATTCAGAGGTATCAGCTTTCATAAAACCCACATCATGTCTTCTACTGTAGTTGGTGATGTTTTGGGAAAAGAAAACAGTCAGTAGTCAGAAGCTTTTTTCTTTTTATCAGGCACATCCTGTTCTTAGACGACTCGCAGCTTGTGATCTCTAGAACCCATGAGAACGGGCGCTGAAGTGGGTTTGAAGCGTCTTGACGTTGATTGATACCAGCAGGGAGCTCTGAATGCAGACCACACTGCTGGTCCTTATCACCGACACATCCGCCTCCAAAACAAGATGTCAGCTGTCTGCAGAGGGGGGGATGGATAAAAGACGTGGTCTGACTGCGAGTATGAAGCCGGCGTGACGGCGGAACACACAAGACGAAGAGGTTGACACTCTTAAGACTTCTTCACAAAACGCTGACAAGCTTTGTGAAAGAGTAAATCAGTGTTTGTGTGTTTCTCTTTGATGCTTCAGAAAAGAGCTGCAGGCACGAGATTAAGAGTTGGACACCTCCAGTCACAGATGATTCATTGAATTAGCCCCGCAAACCTCCAGAGCATTCAGCAGTAAACGGCACCGGGATGGATGAATAGTTAGCATAATTGTTATCACGGTTCTTTTGCTCCCGTGCATCTCGTCTGTGTACTGTCTCCGTGCACCTTTTCTGGTCCAGTTGTTGTGAAACTGCCGAGTTAGAGGTCTCCGAAGAGCTGCAGTTCGATCTTGGAGCTGCACCAGGCATTACAACGAAGGAGCTGTATTTTGTAGATTCACTGTTCTCTCAGTGAAGTCTGATACTGCTGGGTAATCTCTTCTCCAAAAGAGGTGATTCACTGAAAGCTTAAGATGTCAAATAAATCAACGTGTCCTCATGCAACGGTTCGTATGATATCTTAGGGAAAGTTAATGACGAGCAACATGTGTCAATTTCCGCTCGTTACATGCATACGGTCTTTTCAAAATTAACTTCCGTCTTAACAGGAAACAACTTGGTTAGGTTTAGGCAACAAAACTGGTTGTTTAAGTTAAACTACTTGGTTTAGGAAAAGGTTGTGGTTTCGGTTAAAATAATTATGGAAGTGGCATTACATAAGTACACAAGTTACGTGACAAATAAGTCAACGTTTGGGTTAAAATAACACCGGAAGTTGCATTATTTAAGTACGGAAACTATGTGACAAATACGTCAACGTTAAGGTTAACATAACTACGGAAGTGGCGTTACTTAAGTACGTAAGTTACGTGACAAATAAGTCGACGTTTGGGTTAAAATAACTACAGAAGTGGCATCTGTTGCATCTGTAAAATGGTGGATAACTTGTTTCGAGCGTCACAACCCTACGAAATGACTCGTTTCACTATCTGATTTTGAAAACCTATAAGTTGAGCATTGTTATTATTATTATTAAATCAACCAATATAAAAGATACATATTTTTATCATCAGGTCTCGAAAAGCAGCAAAGTCTAACATTTGAGAACATCTAACCATCAAATATTCGGTGTTTTTGCTTGAAATCTAATTGACTAATTGTTGCAAGATATTCACCATATTAACGTTATAAGGTGATGATATCTCAGTGTTGCGTTAACAGCCTGTTCTGCTTCCCCCGAGTGGCAGGTTAATGCTGCTTTAACAGCAAAAATAATTGCATCTGCATACGATTTTTTTGCATTAGCAAAGCTGAAGAAGCTGAATGTGAAATGCATTCACTCTTATCTCATGAGAATGAGAATTAACCTCAAGAGATCGGGTGTTTTTGCATTTAATCTTTGAACAGCACAATTTCATAAATCGTCCTCCTTCTTGCACCGAATGGAAGAAATCTTTTCGATTACCTGGAAGTAAATAAATGCTTCACACATAATCTAATAAAGTGCTCTTATGTGTGATTGAATACCAGCAGTGCTTTTCATTTCTGCTGCTGCTCTGCGATGTTTTGACTAATACCCTGGATATATTCGCCCCCTGGCTCCTATACCTTTTATCCCCCGCCTGCCCTAAAACCAAGCTAGATGTGCACCGTCCGGCTCTTCTGTGACTAAAGGTGCCAAATAATTTATGACTTCTGGGAGTTTCTGTAAAGTCCAGTGGGTTTTTGCTCGAGAACTGAGAGCGACTTCAAATGAGAGTGTTGAAAGCCAAAAATCTTATCACAGAGGCCGACTGGTGTATTGATCAACCACCCTATCAACCTCAGCAGATATATTGTGGTCATTTCTCTGCTATGTGGGCCAGTAGAAATCTTTGTTATTGCCTCTTATAATATAGATGACAGGCTTTAATGAAATATGATGTGTCCCTGTCTCCCTGCCTGTAAACTGCTCAGTCGTAAAATTAACATTTTGTACAAAGCAGAGCTTGACTCTGAGAATTTGAGCTGAATCCTTCAGTATTTCTGACTCAGCCCAAACCGAGTGGAAGAGAAAATCAAGGCGAACTAAACCACAAGAATACTCATCGGTTTCATTTTATGTTTTGTTAAACCATAAACAAGTTAACAGAGGAAGAAGGGAATGGGATTTTGTAGAACTGAAATGACTTTTCCTATAAATCCCGAATAGATTTGATCCATTCAGATATCCATCGGCGAGCAGAATATGAAGATTTTGAGCAACTGAAGCTTGAAAGAATTGAGAGAAATTGGTGGTATACCAACCTGATCTGATGAAAAGGCGTATAAATACCACAACATTACATGTACATTCCGCGTTTCATGAGTACGTCACGCAAACGTCCACAGTTAGGTTCAGGCAAGATAACCACGAACTTAGGGTAAGGGAAAATGTCATATCTGGGCATAAAATCAGCAAGTTAACTAAGTAAAACATATACAAAAACAACAAGAAACTACGGAAAATACGTCATAAACGTCAAGAAAAAACATGTGACAAATTTATTTATTTATTTTATGTACATAACAGACAGTAACTGACAATGACAATGATAATAACAATAGCGTAATTAAAAAATAAACAAATAAGAAATATAACAAATAAAAAATATAATAAATTGATAATAAAAATAATAATAGTGAAATATAAAAAAATTAAATATATGAATAAAATTAATTCACACACCAGATGTAGGTATAATAACAGAGAGTAACTGTAAATTAGAAAACAAAGGATTCAAAAACAAGGGAGGAGTAAAATATTACAATAATAATAAACAAATAAGAAATAAAACGAATAAAAATCAAAAACTCTAATAATAATAATGGTGAAATATAATAAATAAATGAATAAAATTAATTCACACACCAGATTATCTTGAGTTCATAAACAAGGGAGGAGAAAAAAATGACAATAATAATAATTAAAAAATAAACAAATAAAAAATGTAATTAATAAGAAGAAGAAGAAGAGGAAGAGGAAGAAGAGGAAGAGGAAGAAGAAGAAGAGGAAGTGTATGAATAAATAAAAAATTCACCCACCAGATAATCTCGAGTCCTATTTAAGAGAGGGGTAGAGGAGAGAGTGGAGCCGACTCAGCATCTAACCAAGAAGAAGAGTATTGATCTTCTCTGATTCACTCCCCGATGGTAGCGTTTCATATTTGGGACTTGTTTGTTATGAAAAATCAGCCCTACTCATCTCAGCTAATTAAGTTTGGCCGTGTCAATACTTCTAATATATCTCAGGATGGCAGTCAAGAAGATTGATTTAAGAACAGGTAGCGCCACAGAAGGGACATTCATAGATATTAATATTTATTCTAACCTCTCCTGTGCCAGATTGCATAATTAGCTCCACGTCGACTCCTAACTCATTACCAGCCCTCTCAATACTCCTGATAGATCGATGATTATTTGATATTAAAAAATGCTCAGCAACGCGTTGAGATATGGTTCTAAAACTAAAGCTCAGGAGGCAGATGGACAGCCCGAGAGATGGATTAAACAGCTGAGATATTCCGCCTGCGAGTCTTCCAGCAGTCTAATGAGTTTGTGAGCGGCCAGAGGGAAGGCGAGGTCGTGGAGACGGGGAGGATTTAATAAGACCACCAACAGAGAAACAGGCAGAGATGAAGAGCTGCCTTTTGTTTCACCTCCTGAACCTCATTATGGAAATAAGCCACATTTCTGATTGCTTTGCTGCATATGTATGTTGTCCCTGCATACATACATACAGGTGTGTGTGTGACTGCAGCTGATGACTGCAGAGAGGACCGGACCTGTAGCTGGTTTACTTCTGGTTGGTTCTCCAATGCACACTTAACCAGGATTTTATAGTTTCATAAAAACAGATGAGTCGCCAACAAACAGAGAGAGCACCATTTTTAGATTTAATGAGTCTCTTTTGGCTCGTTAAAATAGTTATCTTCTGATGTAAGTACAGTTCTGAGTGTGAGCAGCAGCACTACTGTACTAGTAAAGGTGTTTTGGTGTAGCAAGAAGGTTTGGACTCGAGTCACATGACTTGATGACTTTAGACGAGATAGACTTGCAACTCGACTTGGACTTTCACACCAATGTCTCGTGACTTCACTTGGACGTGAGACTACAGGAGGTAACTCCGACAGCGTAGAAGATGTTGGGTTTATTTACTTTATACTTATTGATTTGTTTGGGAAGAGGAGTTAAACTGAACTGAACAAACTGAATTTCTATCTTTTTTTTTATTGGTGAATGCCCGAAAATTTGTGTTTTTCTTCTTTTGTTGAGCTCTGGACTCTCTCTCACTTTTTGGTGAATATTATTGGGACCTGCATTTGATTATCTTAGATTTAATCCCCCAGATCCACTTAGTTTGAACCAATCTGACAACACCCAATATGTTACGTTAGTGAGCGCCAGTTGGCTCCAGTTACTCTGCTGTTAAAATGACATTACATTTGGTGATGAGCGCATTTTGACTTGTTAAGGATTCGAAACTCAAAGTTTAGAACTTGGGACTTGACTCGAGATTGTCTGTATTGACTTGAGACTTGACTTGGAACTTGTCTGTATTGACTTGGGACTTGACTCGAGACTTGCCTGTATTGTCTTGGGACTTGACTTGGAACTTATCTTGGGTCTTGACTCGAGACTTGACTCGAGATTTGACTCGAGATTTGACTTGAGACTTGTCTGTATTGACTTGGGATTTGATTTGGGACTTGACTTGGAACTTGTCTTGGGTCTTGACTCGAGACTTGACTCGAGATTTGACTTGAGACTTGCCTGTATTGACTTGGGACTTGACTTAAGAATTGCCTGTATTGACTCGAGACTTGACTCGAGACCTGCCTGTATTGATTTGGGACATGACTTGAGACTTGCCTGTATTGACTTGGGACTTGACTTGGAACTTGTCTTGGGTCTTGACTCAAGACTTGCCTGTATTGACTCTGGACTTGACTTTGAACTTGTCTTGGGTTGACTCGGGACTTGACTCGAGACATCGCTCATTAATTCAGTCATGAATAAACTTAAGTTGTTGGTAAAGCAGCTTCTTTACATGTGAAGCATCTCCTAACTATCATAGTAGCTTCCCTGACAATAGCAGTAAAAATGTACTAGCAGCTGTTTAACGTAACAAACAAATAACAAACACACTTTCCCGCTTTCTCTCCTTCCTTTCCCCAGACAGTCCCGTCAGTTAACCTTTGACCTCATCCCCACTAGTAGGGCAGTTCATTGTGGGAGTTAAAGGTCACGACCCTCCAGTGATCCCTTCCCCCCTTTCACTGTGGCAGCTTTGTGTCCCAGATAATGTTGGTACAAGTGTTCCCTTGTAAACATGAGACCCTGTGTAGAGTCATAGAGCCAGAGGTTACACACTGTTGACAGTCCTCTGTGGGTTTCTTTGTCCAGCAGAGCAGAAGACCAACATCCTTAATACTCTGGTGGTGCTTTTTATACCAGATGCCTTGAAAATGAGCTCATTACTGTAACTCAGCGATGTCGGAGTGTTTTGGGGTTTTCAGTGTTGAGGCTCATATTGGTTTGTGTGTTAAATAAGTGAATAATATGAAGCACAATCAGGTGTTTCAGTATAAAGAAGATAATGAACACCGTCTTGTGTGTTTCAGTGTAATATGTGTCAGCTGTTTAATCCAAAAGTGTCTTTATAGTGGTTGAATGTAACTAAGTACAGCTACTGAAGTAAGGTACTTGTACTAGAGCTGCAAAGGTTAATAGATTAGTTGTCAGCTATTATAAAATTATTAATCGGCAGCTATTTTGATAATCGATTAATCAGTTTGAGTCATTAAATTCTCTAATTGCAGCTTCTTAAATGTGAATATTTTCTGGTTTCTTTACTCCTCTATGACAGTAAACTGAATATCTTTGGACAAAACAAGACCTTTTCTGTAATTTTATAGACCAAACAACTAATGGATTAATCGACTTTAAGTATATTTTGAAGCTAATACTTATGTACTTTTACTTAAGTTACATTTTGTATGCATGACTTTTACCTGTAACATAGTATTTCTACACTGTTGTATTAGTACTTTTATATTTTAAAAGATCTAAGTCCTCCTTCCACCATTGATTTTTATTATACCCAGTAGGTGTGGGTATTGTTTGAAATTGTTTCACGGTAGTAAAAATACCAAAACAATACTATTTTTATTGATACCTAACTTTGAGAAAAACAAGTTTTTCTAAAGAACCCTGTTTTATTTAATAAGTAAAAGCAAACTTCTCAAAGGTTTCCGAATGAAATTCAGTCTTAAATTGGCTGAATGTTTATTGATCTGTTTTAAAAGACTAAGTAAACACCTTTATATCTGATACATATTTATTCCGCTGTGCCATAGAGATCCATTTGTTGTCCAAAAACTATTAAAAACACATCAGTGAGCTTCACTGTTGAAATGGCTGACATGACACTTAATTGGATTAATCTGCCACTGAAAATAACAAATGCACTATTTCCTCCTAAAAACTCCAGTGAACCAGCTGTTTTAGGACATTACTGAGACTTTCTTAAAAACAAAACTTTATATTAGTGTTTTTAAAGATGTACGTCCTCAGCAGGAACCAATGAATTGATATTTATTGCATTGAACTGCACCAGTAAGTCAAATTTAAACGACACAAAGTCAAACCACAATGTCATTATACAGTCACAACATGATTCTGCTGACAGATTATAAATCATAATCTCATCTGTGTTGCAAGGTTAGTCTGTTGTATCAACATCCACGTGTTTACTGATGAGAATCTCATCCATGTCGAGTTTATTCAGGGTTTCTTTCTTTAGAGTTGTGGTTGGTGTGAGCAGCAATCGTCTTCTTGCTCAACCGTGTTTCTTCATCTTGGGTTTTTGTGTTCTGTGGTTGTCCTGCTCCGGTACAGTACATTATAGTACAGAACATGTGAAGAGGGAAAGCCCCTATGGTCTCTGTGGAACTCTACATATCTCTGGTATGACGTAGCATGAGATAATCAAGAACAGACGTACTTCTCTGTACCTCTGCAAACAACCGATGATCTCTGCAGGAAGCTTCTTCTCTGATTCTCTCCTTCCTCTGTCTACATGTCTGTATTTCATAACACGGGGTCGGTCGTGGCTGCAGGATGATGTGGTGTTTGAAATAATCTGAATTTAAAGGACAATTCCTTTGCACTCAAGTATAAATTAAGATAAGATAAGATAAGATCTGGCAACCTGTCAACCTCATTAAAAAGACGTCCAAAGGTTTAAGAAACAGGATTAGACGGGTTATAAACAATCATCCAGGTTAATCAAACTTTTCTTGGAAGAGAAGACAAAAGGCCAACAATACAATCATTACACAAACTGTCAGTTTACAGACTGACTTCATGGTTCAACTTTGACCTAACATGCTCACCGTAGTTGTGTCATTTTTGTGTCAGATTTCAGCTATTACTTTGGTGGATACGATGTTATTATAACTCATAAAACTAATGGCCAAAACAATGACAATAAGAGTTAGAAGTAACCTGCAATTGACTATTAATTATCTAATTTTAAGACATTTGATGTTGCTTTTTCGTGTGACAGATTTCACTGCATTATTTAACGATATTATCGAAGAGTTTTTATTAGTTTTATTATATTTATATTCAAACATAAAATGCTTCGTTTTTCTCTTTTTGGTATTAATTGACTTTGCATATTTTAGTTATGAAACCATATAACCATGTAAGCTACCATTACAGTAGCTACTGGTTTGGAGATAACCTACAAAACTACCTAACTAACTAAACTAAAAAAGTCCTTGACACTATCTGCAATGATCAATCAATTAGTTGTCAACTATCAACTATTTTTAAAGAAAAATAAAGTCATAATTCTCTGATTGCAGCTTCTTAAATGTGAATATTTTCTGGTTTCTTTACTCCTCTGTGACAGTAAACTGAATATCTTTGAGTTGTGGACAAAACAAGACATTTGAGGATGTCATCTTGGACTTTGGTTGACATTTTTTACCATTTTCTGCCTATTTATAGACCAAACAACAAATCAATGAATAGGGAGAAAATAATCCATAGATTGCTCGACAATGAAAATAATCATTAGTTGCAGCCCTACTAAACACTTTTCAGAGTTTTTATTAGTTTTATTAGATGTATTCAAACATAAAATGCTTTGTTTTTCTGTTTTTGGTATTACATTGTGCTCACATTTAGTTCCAGGTAGCATTAACAGGTCTACCTGCTGTATTATTTTACTCCTCTGAGGATCTGTGCTATAAGAAACACATACAGAGCACATATATTTCTCTCTTTCTGTTCCACTTTGTAGCTCCTAACCTCTGCTGACTCATTCCAGCCTTCCTGCTCAGACTTTGTTTACAGGCTTTTCTGTCCGAGGATTATGGGATTTCGCTTTTTCTCAATGGACCCGATGAAACATAACACCACAAACAGCAGAATCAGAGTCAGATGCCTGAAAAATGTGCTTCCTGCTGTGTGACGAGACGCATCGGTGTGGTCAGGCATCGCGTTTTCATGACACGCCTTCTTATTCCTGCTTTCATGTATGAAAGCGCATCGTCTCTGTTTGTAGAAATCCTTGTTCCCCCCCCCCCTCGGGATACGACTCGAGTTAATTTTAATGTCGGTAACACAAAGACAAGAAGTCTTTGTTTCCAACATTGGCATGCAGCTGTTTGCCAGTGGCTAACACCGAGGAGGAGCGTTCAACGGCATGTTGATTTTCTTTCTTTATCATCAAAGAAAAGGAGCTCTTCCAGGAGTTTCCCATTGATCTGAAGTGGGTTACCAGTGATCTGCTCCATGGAAACTAATCACACTGGGCTGCTTATTGATTGGGAAGTCTTTTGGTCTCTTTCTTTTAAAAGAGTACACCAAGACTTTTAAGAATGTAGTCATTAGCCTTTAACAAACCAAAGAGATGTGTGTGTCCCCTGTAGACTGTTGGCTCCAGCGCTCCATGCAAGCAATGTAATAAAATGAGTCATAGTAGGTTAATAATAGAGTTTTCTAAGAAATAATGAATGTTTAATTGTTCAATTTTAATGCCTGTAGATTCACGAGCTGTTAAAATGATCTAATATTGTGTTAAATATGGAGAAGCTGCGTTTAGCTGCACCAGAAGATGTGACGTGCTCCCACTTTGACTAACTTTAGGCCCAGGTTTACAACTTTGACGGCCTCCAGAGCCTTTCATTGACCCTTAAGCGATTTTTAGTGTCCATCCTGAACTAACGTCTATTTATTTTTCGGTTTTATCTTTTTTTAGGGCTGTCAATTGGTTATTTGGTCATTTTTATCTGTTCAAAATGTACCTTAAAGAGAGATTTGTCAAGTATTTAATACTCGTATCAACATGGGAGTGGACAAATATGCTGCTTAATGCAAATTTATGTATATTTGTATTATTGGAAATCAATTAACAATGCAAAACAATGACAAATATTGTCCAGAAACCCTCACAGGTACTGCATTTAGCGTAAAGAATATGCTCAAATCATAACATGGCAAACTGCAGCCCAACAGGCAACAACAGCTGTCAGAGTGTCAGTGTGCTGACTTGACTATGACTTGCTCCCAAAACTGCATGTGGTTATCATAAAGTGGGCATGTCTGTAAAGGGGAGACTCGTGGGTACCCAGAGAACCCATTTTCATTCACATATCTGGAGGTCAAAGGTCAAGGGAGCCCTTTGAAAAATGGCCATGACAGTTTTTCCTATACTTTTAATTTGTAATTTTATGTCTCATGCGGAATATAAATAAATAATACCCACATCTTGCACACAATTGCCACATGATGATGGATGATGGATGATGTAAATGTGAATTTATGTTTGCATGAAGCAACAGAGAGTCGATCCTCCAGGGATGCATGTGAGTTTTTAGAGTCACAGTTTCTATCATTGCAAGATGTCAGATGTCGACTGGTCATCATGTAGCCAAGGTTTACAGTCTGTGTGTCCATGATTTGTCTTGTGATCGTATCAAACTGTGTTAACTGACATCAGAAAACCTTGCAAAGCCTCCGTAAACCTTCAAGAGCACATTAAGGTCGGAGCACAACACGTATTAACGTCAGCAAGATTAAATGTCCAACTTCTCAGAGGGTGTCAGATCTACCCAATCTACCCCAAACAATAAAATTCAGTTATTATCTGTCTAATAGCTAGTTTCTCTGTCCGGTTTAACTGATTGGAGCAGCACAATGTGCTTTGTGAAGGCTGTATTTTCCCTTGAAGATTAACTTTTCTCTACTTTGTTCAAGTTCACCTCTGTGTGAATCTCCTCTGAATGGTAAATGACTCTTCATGGTCACAGAGGACTTTTGATCAATGTTGTATTTAGAGCAGAGTCTTTTATAAACAGTGGTTTTCTGGTGGATCCTAACAAGACAAAGCAAGAGTACAACGTGCCGTGCATTTATCATCACTGTTTATCTCTTATTAAAGGTGATTGTATGACGTGAATATCCGTACAGTCTGGGTTATTTAT
Organism: Sebastiscus tertius; assembly: GCA_916701665.1. Lineage (NCBI taxonomy): Eukaryota > Metazoa > Chordata > Actinopteri > Perciformes > Sebastidae > Sebastiscus > Sebastiscus tertius. Next base: position 942 of record CAKAOH010030248.1, on the reverse strand, counting down.
ATCAGATGTGTCCTCTCTGAAGCAGCAGGACGGAGGTTGTTCTATTTGTGGAACATAATTAGTCAAATATAGAGATTAATAATAACAGAACAAAGACTCACAGTTGTTCCTTTACATCCCAGATACTCACATAATATCATACAGGAACTGTTTTCTGTGTTTGTCTGTGTGTTTTTTAATGATTATTGAAAAAAAAAGTGCTTCCTAATAGATAACAAAATTCTGCAGTTGCATTTTTGTTTCTCCTGACGAGACAAATTGTTTGACTCACTGCTGACGGTCAGCAGAAAACGTCTGTATTTATTGGTCACTCACTTCCTATATGAAAAATCTACTCTTGCTAGTTTCTGAAGATCGCCCACCTCAAATCTGAATGAATGTAATCCATCAAACTGAGCCGTATCCGTCATATCAGAGCTGGTCAACAAAGAGCCATGTTGGGTTTAACTCTTTCCCTTAGAGGAGCTTCATTTCAACATTTATATTTTTCCGTGCGCCCCCTCTAAGCCTCGTAGAAAATCAATAGCACCTTGTGGAAAGTTCTCGACTCAGGTAATTACATTTGTTTCCTGCCGATACTCTCTTCTCTGTCTTCATGTGAACATGAGACCTTAATCCTGATAATCGGCCAGTAAAGGTTGTGAGGGAGCATTATATTCTCTAACACGGCTCCAGTAATCTTCCTGCACTCCTCATGTGTCAAAGACCTTTATTGTCAGGTTGCAGAGGGTCAAAATGCAGAAAAATGACTGAACACATTGTCCTGTAAAAGGCAAGGAAACCAGAGTGTGGTTGCTAGCTGATAGAAACCAACGTTAGGCCAGTTGAGCCAACTCTTTATATCAAGAACTTACATATATCAACGTTTCAGCTGTGTTTGTGGCCTCTTCCTGTGTGATGATGTAAAGCAGTCCACTATTGGGCCATAAAGCAATCCGTTAG
>CAKAOH010030243.1:12091-31131 GCA_916701665.1 Sebastiscus tertius | reverse complement strand
ACACAACACAACACAACACATGGTTACTGCTGAGTCATGCTGGTTCTCTTGGTTCTGCTGAGTCATGCTGGTTCTGTTGGTTCTGCTGAGTCATACTGGTTCTGTTGCTTCTGCAGGAACACAGTCTGGACTTGGACCAGTTGCTGGGTCCTGGTCTTTATAAGGAGCAGTATCGAGCCGACATGATTCGCTGGGGAGAAACACGGCGATGCCAGGACCCCGGATTTTTCTGTCGCCTAGCAACCAGAGGAACACGGCAACCTGTCTGGGTATATCACTGTCCCCCACTTCTGTCCCCTGCTTCTGTCCCCCCCTTTGTCCCCTGCTTCTGTCCCCTGCTTCTGTCCCGCGCTTCTGTCTCCCGCTTCTGTCCCCCGCTTCTGTCAACCACTTCTGTCCACCGTTTCTGTCCCCTGCTTCTGTCCCGCGCTTCTGTCCCCTGCTTCTGTCCCGCACTTCTGTCTCCCGCTTCTGTCCCCCACTTCTGTCCCCCGCTTCCGTCAACCACTTCTGTCCACCGTTTCTGTCCCCTGCTTCTGTCCACCGCTTCTGTCCCTGCTTCTGTACCCCGCTTCCGACAACCGCTTCTGTCCCTTCGCTTTTGTACCCCGCTTCTGTCCCCCGCTTCGCCACGAGGCGTTTTCATTCAATCGCCAAGCCAATTTTAAGTGAACTATTGAGGTGGTGAGTGATGCTCTCTGATTGGTCAGGTGGTGAGTGATGCTCTCTGATTGGTCAGGTGGTGAGTGATGCTCTCTGATTGGTCAGGTGGTGAGTGATGCTCTCTGATTGGTCAGGTGGTGAGAGATGCTCTCTGATTGGTCAGGTGGTGAGTGATGCTCTCTGATTGGTCAGGTGGTGAGTGATGCTCTCTGCTCTCTGATTGGTCAGGTGGTGAGTGATGCTCTGCTCTCTGATTGGTCAGGTGGTGAGTGATGCGCGGCGGCTCTCAGACCTTCAGTGGTTCTGGTCAGAGTTTCCTCGACAGACTCAAAGTGTCAGAGTTCAAAGTTCAGAAGAAACACGCAAACAGAGGGGGTGGAGTTTCTCTGCAGGTAAGGTTACCTGTCTGTCTGTCTCTCTGTTTGTCTGTCTGTCTCTCTACCTGTCGTCTGTTTACCTGTCTGTCTTTCTGTCTGTCTCTCAGGTGTGGATGATGCAGAGTCAGAGTGCGGGTTGGACAGCGGGGTTGAATTTGATTGGATCATCACTAACGAGGCCGACGCCCCCTCGTTAGAGGAGCAGCTACAGCCAATCCTGAAGCTGGCTGAGGAAGCAGCGTCATCATCACTCTGATAATCACTGATCAATAACCTTATTGATAACTGCAGATCGTTCAGTAACAGCAGCAGGTCTGTGGAGCTGATCACTGTTTTCTCTCTGATGATCAATAAAGTTTTTCTGAGTCTGCAGCCAAACAACGTATATCACTAAGAAGTGAAAGTCAATAATTTGTTCCATGTCAACATCAGCTCCCAGCAGTAGAGCTACGCTTCCACCATTCTGGACTGAAAGACACTACCAGACGCCAGTAAAAACGTCCGCCTACAAAGAGACGTACAGAAGCAAAACTACATTTCTATTCTATTGTCATATTCTACTGAAGTGTCCTGTATTGAACAATAAAATATTATAAATATAACAAGGGTTTTCAGTCCAAAATGGCATCAGCAGCTGTTGTCAAAAAACACAGTAGAGTTTTGTCTCTTTGCTTCGCTACTCTTTGCTGCAGCTCCGTCACTCTCAGGTTGTTTACATCATCACTCAGAGCAAAGACTGATGGGAGATTCTCACCTGTAAAAGTCACCTGTCAGCCACTCTATAATAATAAATGACGATCTGTTGATTAATGAACTGAAACTATAAGTACATTTGATTTGTTTATTGATCTGTACATCAGTCGTTTCTTTAAAGGAGCTAAATGGGAGATTGGGAGCATTTCTATTGCCTCTGCACGGCTCTCAAAATGGCAACAGCCGAGCAGGCAGCTCGCTGCTAACGGCAAACAACGTATATTGCCAAGAAGTGAAAGTCAATAGATCGTTCTATGTCAACATCAGCACCCAGCAGCAAAGCTACGCTTCCACCATTCTGGACTGAAAGAGACTACCAGACTCAAGTAAAACGTCCACCTACAAAGAGACGTACAAAAGTAAAACTAAATTATTTCTATTTTATTGTCATATTCTACTGAAATGTCCTGTGTTTAACAATAAAATACTATAAATATAATAAGTGTTTTCAGTCCAAAATGGCAGCAGCAGCTGTTGTCAAAAAACACCAGTTTCGTCTCTTTGCTTCTAAAGTCTTTGCTAACGGTGCCAACAGGGGGGACCAGAGGGTGGGCGCTACACTTCAATACAACAATAACCACATTTGTAGACATGATGATCAATTTAATAATCTTTTGTTTTAAACATGACTGTTTTGTAAATACTGGGATTATTATATTTTGATCATTTAAAAAGCACGTAAATCATCTGCAGAAACCAGTTACAGTACTACATTTACTAAAACTTTGACTGTATGCTACATTATTGTACTTTTTACTGCACATTTACCTGAAAGTTACTTTTTAAGATTTTTAAATAATAAAATAAAATGTTATAAATGAAATGTAATGATAATAATAAACCACAGTGAGTCAGTTTGGATCTACATACCAGTGACGGTGCTTTTATTTTATAAAATCCTGTCTCTTTGTGTCATGATTTATTACAATGAGCTGTGACATCAGCACGGCAATGACATCACCGGCTTCCAGGTAAAAACATTTCCATTTATTCATGTCATCAGGTCAAAGGTCACCTGTGTCTCCGATTGGCCCCTGGACTACCACGCAGGGCAGTGGAATGCCTCGCTGTGATTGGCTACTTTAAACCACACCCCCAGGAACAAAAATAATAAATCATTGGCTGACAGGACGTCGGCTCTAATCAATCAAACATTAATTAATTAATGTGGCAACAAAAACAAAGTAACGACAAACCGTTAAGACAAACACTTAATTAGTCCGTTAGTTGTTAACGAGGTCACGGCTGTAAGTCACGGTTAAACTCCCTTATAACAAAACATATCAAGCAGCTCCTCGTCTGGCCTCCTGCACATAATACTGAGGAGGGGAGGGAGGGGGGAGTTGGCACTGTCAGTGGGGGAGGAGGAGGGAGGAGGGAAGAGGAGGTCCAGACACAAGGAGTAAATTAAAGCAACACTCCAAATGTGACTTTAAGAATCAGAGAAGGAATGTGTGAAACGGGAATCTTTAAGAAAGGAGAAGGAAAGGCATAAACCAGCCTGACTCCTCCCTCACATCCACCAGGAGAGGAGGAGGTGGAGGAAGGAGGAGGAATGTTTCCTGAAGTCCAAGCAGCCAGCCGAGGGATGTGAGGGGAGAGGAAGGAGCAGCTAGAGGGATGTGAGGTGGGGGGGAAAGGAGTAGCTAGAGGGATGTGAAGGGGGAGGAAAGGAACAGGGGGGAGGAATGTTTTGGCCACAGAGTTTGACCCTGACCTCCCGAACATCCACCAGGAGAAGGGAGGTGGGGGGAGTAACAGCGGAAGGAGAGGGAGAGTCATAGGAATGTTTCGGCCACAGAGTCCCTGACGTCCACCTGTCAGGCAGCAGAGGGGAGGAGGAGATTCAGCAGGAGTTGAGCTCCGCTATGGTCTGATCCAGATTCGACTGAAGCTCCATGTTGGCGTCTCTAGCCGAAGTCAGAGAGTCTGAAACAGAAACAAATAAACAACAAAAAGTCAGAGATCAAATAAATAAAACAATTCATTCGTCAATTTCATTAAACAACAAAATGCCATGCCTTTTCCAAAACTTTCAAGAATTGTACTAATTCCATAACTTTTCCAGGTTTTCCATGACCATGGAAAGCCTGATACATTTGTTCTAATAGAAGAAGAAGAAACAGTCTCACCTTCCAGAGTCTCGACTGCTTTCTCCAGTTGGGCCACTTTACGTTCCGCATTCTCGGCTCTGCTCTCAGCCTGCAAACAGGAAGTGAACAATTTCTCTTACAAACATTACGGCTTAAAGATCTCTGCATTAGACCAATATGATCAGGTGTATACAAAAAAAAAACCCAGAAATAACAGGAAGTCAGCAGGTCACATGTAACAAACAGGAAGTCAGTGTCTCACCTCCTTGAGTTTGCTGCTCAGGTTCTTGATTTCCTCTTCATACCTGTCTTCCTTCAGAGTATACTGAGAGAGAGAGACAGCCAATCAGAGAACCAGGTGGACTGACACACAAACAGCCAATCAGGTATGAGGACACCTCTGATTGTGTCATTCCTCCATCACACCTGCTTCAGGTCTGCACTCGTGATGTCACGAAAACCGATACTTCAGTACCAAGACGATGCCAAAATTGTGAAAACTTAGAACCGTACGTACTGTCGGGGCTTGAGACTAACAGTGTCTTGTCGTCCCGGGGACGATAGATAACGTGTTTGGGACGCAGTAAACGTCTATCGACGCGTCAAGGCGATGCACCCTATTTTTTCCTGATAATGCTACATTGTCAACAACAAATCAGTGTTTAAGTCAGCAGGACGTGAGCTAGTTAATGTTAGCTGTTAGCTTCGTGCAGGACTGTGCTGGCTGCTAACGGCTAATGTTAACTAGCTCTCGTCCTGCCGATTTCAACACGGGAGGTGCCACTGGTTCACATTATGATGCTTTCAAGCTCTATTCGGTACCAGTAACAGGCCAGCTGACAGGTGAGGGTAACAAATCAGTTTATTAGGAACAGGCTGATGACTGTTAAACTTAAATTATAAATGTAATTAAAGCTGCAAGCAGTGATAAACGGGCCCTGACTCGTTGATGAAGCGTTACCTAACCTCTTTCAATAGTCCTTCCTGTTGGGTTTTGGGTATACCTCCAAAAGGCTTTTTTGTGCGTCTCCACATGTTACATCTGCCTACCAAATTTCATACATGTAGGTGAAACCTGAAGGAGGGGCTTGATTTTTCCGACTTTGTAAGGGGCGCTAGTGAGCCATTTTGCAACATCCAAACCCGTGACCCTTAAAATATCAGACGCGGTGTAAAATTTGTTAAGTGTGCAAAGTTTCACAACTTTTCGAGCACCTTAAGGCCCTCAAAAAGGCAATTCATTTTAATAATAATAATAATTCCTAGTTTCAATAGGGCCTTCGCTGCCAGACAGTGTCGCTGCCTTAATGACTTTGAAAGCACAGCTGACCTTTGACTTTACTGCACTGATGTAGAGGTGTTCTCCAGGGTGTTTCACTCCCATAGAAATAGAATGAGAGTAAAACGGTCATTAAACGGTTTGCTGTGGTCATTTGACTTGTTCAAAAGAAAATGGCAATTGTTGTTAGTTGTTATGGTGACAACACGAGTCATGGGGGCTGTAAAGTCACGAGCTGCTCCGATCATCCTGCTATATTGATCTGAATGTCCATTCTACTCATTTTATTTCTACGGTTGGCACACTGTTGGGTCTGACCACACCCATCAGTGATGCTAAACCATCACACAGGTGTTCAAACTGGTGTGAAGTAACTCAGAGCTCTTTCAGGACCTCCTCCTACCTTCTCAGCCTGGGCCACCAGAGACTTTGAACTAGTGAAGATAGTTTTCAGCTCCTCCTCCAACACTCGAGTCTTACTGCAGGTCAAAGGTCAAATCAGACGACAAATGGTGTCAAACAGGTAATGTGTTGTGTTTTTGTGTTATTTGGGTCTGTTTCAGAAAGCAGATTTAGTGAAAACTGAGTTTAAGTTAACTTCATCTCAGTTACTGTGGTTCGTTCACTTGACTCAGATCAGTGAATTCAGCTCCTGTTTGTCTCGGTGTAGTTTTTGTGGTTAAAACCAGTTATGAACCATCATAAACTCTGAAGTGTGTAGTTTGGTGTCAGAACGGTGTTGTGCGTAGTTTGGTGTCAGACTGGTGTTGTGCGTAGTTTGGTGTTGGACCAGCGTTGTGTCATGCATAGTTTGGTGCTGGACCGATGTCATGCGTAGCTTAGTGTTGGACCGGTGTTGGGTGTAGTTTGGCGTCATGCGTAGTTTGCTGTCCGACCAGTGTCGTGCGTAGTTTGGTGTCGGACTGATGTCGTGTGTAGTTTGGTGTCAGACAGGTGCTGTGTGTAGTTTGGTGTCTGCAGCAGGTTAAAAGTCATGCAGAGAGCAGCAGCAGGAGGAAGAGCTGAAGCAGCAACAAAAGGTCAAAGGTTAGAGGTCATAGGAGGCAGCAGGAGGTCAGGGGGAGGAGCTTCTCTGGTTTGATTGACAGCAGGTGGGAGGTCAGGTGAGCCTCAGTACCTTGTCCTCAGACGCCTGCAGGCTCTTCAGAGATTGGTCGAAACTCCTCAACTGCTCCTCCAACCTCCGAACATTACTGTTAGACATGTAGGACAATAGACAGGTAGACGGACAGGTGGACAGACAGGCAGCAGGACATGCAGCAGCACCGACATGTTTCCATGGAAACAGACAGGAAGAGAAAGATGGATGCAGTAAGATTAGAGCGCGGTTAGTGAAGCACTGTGACATCACACCGAGGTCATCAGTCTGATCATTACTGTGACACCACATGCACATTCTGCTGAGGAACTATTACTACTAACCCTAATAATATTATTAGATAATATAATACCTTATTATAGTACGTTATGATACCTCATAGTAAGATATGATACCTCATAGTACGTTATAATATCTCATAGTACATTATAATACCTCATAGTACTTTATAAATCCTCATTATAGTATGTTATAATTTCTCATAGTACGTTATATTACCTCATAGTACGTTATAATACATCATAGTACGTTATAATAATTTTAGTTCGTTATACCTCATTATAGTACTACGTTATAATGCCTCATTATAATACATTATAATTTCTCATTATAGTACGTTATAATACCTCATAGTACAGTATACCTCACTTTAGTTTTTATAATACCTCATTATAGTACATTAAAATGCCTCATTATAGAACGTCATAATAACTTATAGTACGTAATAAGACCTAATTTTAGAATGTTATAATACCTCTCTCTAAACTCTCTCTACCTGTCTGTCTCTCTTTCTCCATCGTCAGCAGTATCAGAGCAGAAGCAGCTTCATGCTGTAAGCAGCTGTTAGACATGCACACACAAGTGTGTATATAATGTGTGTATTAAGTGTGATGTTTATACTGTATAGTGTGTGTGTGTGCGTTATAGACCTCTCTGCCTGCTCAGCTTTGACTTCAGCTCGTTCCAGCTCTCCTTCCACCATCACCAGTTTACGAGCCACCTGTCAAACACGATGCAACATGATGTCATAGATCCTCTCTGACAGCTGATGTTAATGCAATACAATAAAAGTACACACAGTGCATTTATGCATCTTTTAAAAGGACAGTACACTTTAACCACCATCACTGTAGATGTGGCAGTGTTAGGGTTTGTTGTCTAACACTGCAACTGTCTAACAATCAACATGTGAAATCAGAAGTCAACAAAACATGAAGCAGTTAAAAGAAGTAAAACACGAAGTGTGGGACATATTTGTATACCCGTGTCAGTGGGTATAAGAAGTATTAACGTAATTTTGGAGCGTTATTTAACCTTCTTCATGACAAGCTAGTATGACATGGTTGGTACCAATAGATTCATTAGGTTTTCAAGTTTACTATGAAACCAGTATCGGACTTTTCTTCTGCCTTTCTTTTGGACATTTTCTTTTTTTCAGACAAAAACCCTCACACATATCTTGAGGTCAGAGGTTGAGGGACCCCTTTGAAAATGGCTATGATTCATATGTCAGTTTCATATGATACCAGTATCAGACTTTTCTTCTGCCTTTCTTTATGAAATTTTCCAGATTTTTTTTTTCTTTTTTTCTGTCAGACGGATTTGCGTTAACGCATTATCACGTTAACTTGAACAACCTATATATATATATATAACCTACTATATAAATATAATGTTATGCATTTGTATATGTACTTCTTCATATTTGCGGTCGGCCTCCTCAGCAATCTGTTTGGCTTCTCTCAGTTGAATCTCCAGATAATCCATCTTCTCTTCATCCTTCAGAGCTCTGTTCTCTATCACCTTCATACCTCTGAGAGGGAGACAGGAAGACCGACAGAGTATTATAAATCAGCCTGTTCTTGTTTGAGGAATAATATCTACCTCCTACAGGTGTGTTCAGGTGAGTCTGACCTCTCGCTCTCGTCAGCACACTTCTCCACCTCTTCCAGTTTACGGAGGGTGTTGCTCAGTTTCTCCTGAGCAGACTCCAGCTCGTCATCATTGTGCTGAAGACGACGAGATAGAACAATCACCTTCTCCTCCGCCTGCAAGACACACAGCAGGGATAAGACAGCCCATCAGTCAGGTTCACCTGTCTCAGGTATACAGTGTGTGTGTGTGTGTGTGTGTGTGTGTTATCACAGGCTGCAGTTTACCACACAGGGTGTTAACACACTGATAAAACACTGCACTCTACTGCAGTACACCATGGTGCAGCTCACATACTAATACTACAAAGCAGACAGACTCCTCACCTTCAAACACACCTCACATTCCTCTTCAACACATTCAGGTATTCATGGCATCTGACACAACCTGACAGACCCCCCCCCCCACCATCTCCTGTACAGGTGTGTGTCAGTGTGTTGTAGGTGTGCTTACCTCCTCTCTGGTCCTCTTCTCCTTCTCAACCTCCTGCTGCAGTTTGGCAGCTCTGTCCTCAGCTGCTTCCGCCTGCTCCTGCAGCACTTGGATCTTCTTCTTCACCGCCTGGATGTTGTTCTGTCCACTCATCATTTTCTTCTTCTTTTTCTACTGCCGGAGGAATGAGAATAAAGTCATAAGTTTAAGAGAAAAAAGTCATAGTATTATGAGAATAAAGTAATAATATTATGAAGTAGTAATTTTACGTATTATTTTAGAGGGTAAATAGTGTGTAAATGAGGAACGTGGAGCATCTTGTGAAGTTATACTTTAGTTTAGGTTTCACAAATAATTCATCTTTTGGCACATCAGCACCACATTATCATCAGTATCAGGACCTAGAAAAAGATTATGAAAGAAACTGTTTATTCTGAAGAAAGAACCACAGACCTGCTGGAGGAAAGTGACTCTTCTGTGGAGGAAGAAATTACTTTTTTTCTCGTCAAGTTATGACTTTATTCTCGTAATAATAAAACTTTTTTTCTTTAAATAGTATGAGTTTATTCTCATTAAACTACGACTTTTTTTCTCGTAATATTATGACTTTATTCTCGAAATCTCAGATTATTTGCCCCTCAATGTGGCTCTAATACTCTGTCGCAATATATTTATATTATATATGTATTGTATATTGATTATACATTATATTAGCTTATGTTTTAATTGTATATTAATATTGCATATTTTAGATATGTGAAATACATGAAATGTCATGTCTCTCTTTCTTTGATTACATATGTGTGTGTGTATATATGTATGTAATAAAAAAATATGTAATAATAAAAATTGCATATTGTGAATTATTCTACATGTATTGTACATTAGTATTGAGAATTATTCTACATGCATTGTATATTAGTATTGAGTATTATTCTACATGTATTGTATATTAATATGGTGAATTATTCTACATGCATTGTATATTAATACTGTGAATTATTCTACATGTATTGTATATTAAGTAGTGTATTTAGTATTTCTGAGTCTGACGTGTTGTTGTTCTGTAGTTAGCTGCTGATGCTAACAGCGGACCACCGCCCTGTTAGCCTGTTAGCCTGTTAGCAGGTGTCATAGCTAGTAGAAACCAGATGAGATGTTCTTCACTGAGTCTTCTCACCTGTCTGAGTCCTCTGAAGAAAACACACCTGCGGCTCGAGCCCGACGTCACCTGACACACCTGTTCACTTCCCTGTTAGTTAGTTAGCTGTTAGCAGGCTAACTAGCTATTAGCAGGCTAACTAGCTGTTAGCAGGCTAACTAGCTGTTAGCAGGCTAGCTGCTGGGTCACTTGTTAAACTGGATAAAGTTGTACAAACAGCGGATAAACTGTGACTCTGCGTCGGTATAAACCTCCACACGGACTCGGGTCTCTGGGTGGAAGTGTTGTGGTCCTGGTCTGGGCTTCAGGTCTCTGTTGGTGCTGGTTCTGGTGCTGGTTCTGGTCTCTGATCCGCTTCCTCTTCCAGCCAACTCCCAACTAACCCATCGACTACACCCTCTTCCGGGTTAAATGCCCTCCACAGGAAGTGACGACGGACAAGGACCTCTCCAAATTAAAAGATTCAAGATTCAAGATTCAAGATTTATTGTCACTCCGGTTATACAGGTACAAACGTGTGAAATACTTTTTGCTGGGAAGCTCCATTAAAATAATAAGTTATTACATTTACATTACAGTTATAAAATGAAATACTTTGTACAAGGGCATATTAAGAACATATACATTAAGAACATACACAGTATATACATTATAAGATATATTTTTGTGTGAGAAGGTGTATGAATTATATATTTAAAAGTCTGATGGCCTGGGGGAAAAAACTGTTCCTCAGTCTACTGGTGAGAGTGCTGGGATTAAATATAGATAAAAGTGATTTAATTAAGGATTGGTGCTATCTATCAGAAAAAGACTATTCACATGTTACGAACTAAATATCTAAAATTCCCCATAACTCCCAAAGCAAAATAAATCCATTTTAAAATATTAAACGGAGTGTATCCATCCAGTGATTTTTTTTCATTGTATTCTGGAGCTTTATGGCTTCTGATATACATGACTGGCTTTTCCCAAAAGTTTCTCATCTGGGAAACTTCTCTCAAAAGGACATTGTTTATGGTCTTGTCATGGACAACAACAAAGATGACTTTCTGGTGAATAACATTCTCATTCTTGGAACATTTTATTTGCACAAATCCAAGTATATGAAAGTGAAACCTATAGATTTAATGTGTTTCATTCTGAGTGTCTTTTGTACATAAAAGCCCTTAAAGTCATGAAAAACAAAAATGTGTTGAAACTTCTTAGCATAATAGAATAATATGAATTACAGGTACAGCCATAGCCCTTAATTTAATGTATTATTATTTTCATGTATAATTTTACATATTTTATTTGTTCTTGTTCTGTATGCACCTTGTCCTTTTACTTGAATGCAATGATCTATGAGCCATGTTGTTTGTAAATTTGAAATGTTTAATAAATGCTACCACCATCACTCCAAGGTAGCTTGTAATTTGTATCATTGCTGGAGTAGGATGATTGTGAATAGGGAGATAGAACAGGATGATGACTGAATTGTTAACAGATTTTTTTTAATTGATTAAATGTGTTTTTGTATGTGTATGTACTGCGTGTGCGTATATGTATGTATATGTGTATACAGTATATATATATGTGTATATAAATAGATTTTATTTTATTTTATTGTTTTAAATTAAAAAAATGTATTGTCTATTTTTTATATATAATATTTTTTTCCTGTATTTATACTGGTTTATTTTATAATAATATTAGGTTTTTTAAGTTTCTTTGTACCGAGAATGTTATTATTGGGGACATTTGTGAGTGTTTGTTCTGTTGTTTCAAAATGAACAAAAACAATAAATAAAAAAAAGTGATTTACTTAAAGTCTGGTCTGGTCATGTTTTATGGTGGTGATATTTTGATTTATTTTGAAAATAACACAATGGACAAAAATTGTATTTTTTTAATCCAACTGTTTATAATATTAATCAAATTCCATTTTCATAAACTAAAATGAACACATAGAAAAGCAAACTTTACCTTATTTCTATGGATATTAAGCTCTATTTCAATTCTTTAGTCGAGCTGAAAAATAGAAAAGCAACAAAAATCCAAACAATATTTAAAACAAAATTATCGACTGTTACTTTATTATCTGTGCCTCTTAATATGTAATCTTATTTTCCTCCTTATTTTGTTGAATGTAAAAAGCCTCTTGCACAATCACTTACTTTGAGAGCAAAACTATCGACACTACAATCAAAAAATACTTTATTGCAGGTAAAATAAATTGATGATTAGAAATGTATTAATGTGAATCAAAAACTTTTGTTTGTAAACAAATCTTTTGGATTTAACGCATTAAAAACATTTTTAATCCATCAAGAGTTTCTAAAACTGTTTTAAGTGATCGGTCAGATATTTTGGAAGAAGCTAAAACATCATTTATTTAATATAAGAATAAAATAAAGCATGAATGCTGCTGTAGATTAAACGTATTTTATGATTTTAATCTCCAGAAATAAAAACGCCAACATCAATGTTTTATCCAGCCGATTAGATTTATAATGAGCACACATACAAACAATAAACTTACAACAAGAATCATTTACAGTTTTCTGATCAAATCTTTATACAGACACTAAGTTCAGCTCAAAGTTTCTAAAACTACAATAAGAAGATTCTGTTTCTGACTCCAGATCAGTTCAGTTTAGAGCTCAGTCCGAACGTCAAACTGCTGTCACAGATCTCAGAATCACAACCTGAACATCTGAACACGAACTCTCGGCATTCAGCTCAAAGACAAACTGACGGTTTCCAGAGACGAGATTCAACGATCAGGAGGTTAGATCATAAAACAGGATCACATGAGACAAAAATACCTGAAACCATCAACTGTAACAAACAGAGTTTTACTATTTTAATAAACACACAGCGAGAAAACATGTTGAAATATAAATTTGTAAATAACACGAATTGGCATCTTATTAAGAGAGGTTAAAAAGATTAATATTTATTGTTTTTAGACAGTCTGTCTGACTGTATTTGTTTATTCTCGGTGTATTTTAGAAATGTATAAATGTGTGTTACACTGATGGACTTGAACATGTTAATGTACACAGCAGATTGTTTTTGTATCATGTGATCTTTAACGGTTTATTCCTTCATCATTAAATATGTTTATACAGCGTTCAGTCTGTCGTTCCTCCTCCTTTAAATCATAATGAGACAGTGAGACGTCCACCAGGCGTCCTTCACACTGAGATCATCACCATCATCAGAATAAACACCAGAGCGGTGTCCATGGTTACTGTATCCATGGCGAATGTGCTCCTTCATCCATAATTTTTAAATCTATAATGAAATATTTGGACATCAGTAAACACTGTCAATAAAGTTCTGCTCTGCAGATCAAAGTGTTTTGGTTAAAGGGAAAGTTCTCCATCTTTAATGTGGACGTCCGGTCAGTGTTGACGCTCAATGTAGCCGATAGAAGCAATAAATGTTGCAATAAAACGAACTATTGACTTTCACTTGTTAGCGATATACGTTGTTTGGTATCGAGCAGGAGAACTCAGCTGTATAACGCAGTCAATATAGCAGCACTGAGGAATTTATTGCTTCAATGGACTACAATGACCATCAGCACCGACTGGACGTCCACATTAAAGATGGAGAATGTTCCCTTTAAGATGTTCACCTCATCTCAATAAAAACATCTTCAAACAAGCTGATTGGTTAAAACCAACCAATCAATAAGACAATATACGATCAGGTTCTATACAAGTATAAAAGAAACAGCCACGCTAACATGCTAACATGCTAACATGCTAATAGACAGGAGCACTTCAGCAGTGATCTCATGTTTCAGTCAGACATCAAACAGCTTCTTGTTTCCTTCTTGTTTTTCTGCAGTGGTCCTTTAAAAACGGTTTAATTCTGGAAACATTTCTGTAAACGTATAAATTCTCACTTTAATCTTAAATTTAAAAAACAGTTTTTTGGTTTCACAAAAGACAGAAACTCAAACTTTAGTCTCTTTGACTAAAATCCTACAAAATGTTTCTAAAGTTAAACTACGTTTAGTTTTAGTTACCATATAAATACAGTTTATACCCCTCCCCCCAGCAGGTTGTGACTGAAGCTGAAGGCAGTCTGGGTAATGTAGTGTGGTGACCACTGAGGGAACCAGACAGAGAAAACAAGTGCTATGACACTATTTAAACTCCGCCCTCCCAATACAATGCCCCGCCCACTTCAGCGCCTGTGGGCGGGGCTCCAGCTGACGTGATGATGTAAACAGGTCACATGGTTATACTGTACTTCCTGTTTCTAACCTAACGGTAACAATCAGAAAACAATTCAGGAGCAAAAGTACGACAGCTGCGACCAGAAGTCCAATTTGGTCTAAAACACTTCTGTAAAACGGGAAATGACATCATCTCCAACTTTCATTATAAAAGTCTGACGGTGACTGACACCGCGGTGACATCAGCGGAGGTCCCTGAGGTCATCAGCTACAGGTGTGATGTTAACTGGGATCAGCTCCGCTCTCGCTCTCCTCTGGGATGTCCTGCAGGTCTGAGAGGTCAGAGGTCACAGGTTACCATGGTGACAGACAAACATCATCAAAAGTGATCATAATGCTCTCATTTCTATAATAATAATGATCAATAATAATTATTGATGAGTTGTGCCGACCTCTGGGGCTGTCAGAGCGAGGAGAGATTCTCATCACTTCCTCCTCTTCCTCCTTGTTTCCTTCCTGGACGCCGTCTAATTGGTCAACCGGATCCTGGCTAGCCAATGGTGCGAGGGGGCGAGGCTCCGATTCCCTGCTGCCACGCCTCCTGCTCACCTGCTGAAACAGACATCTTAGCTTAGCTTATGTTAGCTTAGCTTATTTAACTGAGATCCATTTAACTTAGCTCCATTTAGCTTAGCTTAGTTCATCCTGGGTTCCACAGCGCGCTGGTTATCAGAGATAACGGGTACGACCACGACGTACGGCACGGCGGTGGTTAACAACCGTCTTTGTTAACTAGGTTCCCTTTAAAGGGAGCCTATATACTGTATATATATATTTATATATATACAGTATATTTATATATATATATATATACATCCATACATCCATACCATGGCGATGCGTACAGTCTGTGCTACTATAACTGCCCGTTCCGTTTCATTACTGATTCATAACGTTTTACCTCAGAGAAAATATCGTTATTAATTTTCAGTCTCCCTCTGAAGAGAACAAAACCGGGTCCGGACCAGGTTAGCTGTTAGGTGTTACCATGGCGATCTAGCCAGGTTACTCTGACCGTACCTCGCTAACACACTGATATATCAGTATTTCATATATCAGATATTATCACCGTTAGTGAAACAACTGACTCACCTGTTCTCCCTTGATGACATCACCAGTCTTTCCTTTGCTCTTCTTCTTGCTGCCAGGCTCCGCCCCCTCTCCGGTTGGCTCCTCCCCCCTCAAACGCAGCCGTGTCACTTCCTCCTGGAGCAGCTCCACCTGCCGCCGCAGCAGCACTGCCTCGCCACCAGCATCCAGCCCCGTGTCCCGTGACATCGAGCGGCTGAGGCGGGGGGCGGGGCCTGTAGTAGACGAGGGGACAAGGCCTGTTTTGATTGACAGCTCCAGGAAGGAATCCTGACGAATCACAGCAGCCTAGAGGAGAGCCAAGAATGTAGACGTGTCACTTTCTATTCATCATGATTGTATGAATAATAAATATATGGAATAAATAACTCAGACTGAGACCTGCAGGGCGTGAAGCTGTGTGCTCAGATGGACCAATCGCTGAGGGACTTCCTGTGGAGAGGACAGGTGTCAGCTGTTAAAGACTGCTCTGATTGGACAGAAACTGTAAGTCCAACTGAAAGGAAATCCCATTTTTTGTCTGCTACATCAGAGGTTCTCAATCTTTTTTCAGCCACGGACCGCTTAAAGATAAAGAATACACCGGGAACCCCCTCATGTCTGTATCTGTAACGTTTTTACTCTTGTATAGTCTTCGTTACGTGAAAGAACAACACAAGAGAAATGTATTAAACATATTTACAGATTCTAAGAGTTATAGATTTGTTAGACCAGAACATAATCTATGAACTATTACACCAACACAGTCACCATGATATGTTAATCGCCGACATTTCTGAACCAAAACTAGTTTCAGGAATATGTTTCATATGAGCCTTGTATCTCGCTCACAGAAACGCACAATAATACGGTTCAGGCAGCAAAACTACTTGATTCAGGTTACAAAAATCATCATGGTTTGTGTTCAAATAGTAACGTACCAACGTAAGGTACCAACGTAAGGTACCAACGTAAGGTACCAACGTAACGTAACAACGTAACATACCAGTGTAATGTAACAATGGAATGTAACAACGGAACGGAACAACTTAATGTAACAACGTTATGTAACAACTTAACGTAACAAAGTCACAACAACGTAATGTAACAACGGAACTACGTAGATAAATAACAACCGGCTTAACGGACTTTCTTACATAACGTTATGTGAAACAACGTTACGTCAAAGCAGCGCTGCGTAAAAGCAACACTACGTAAAACAACGCTACGTAAAACAACGTTACGTCAAACAACGTTACGTTAAAAACAACGTTACGTTAAAAACAACGTTACGTTAAAAACAACGTTACGTTAAAAACAACGCTACGTAAAAACAACGCTACGTAAAAACAACGTCAGATGAAGTGTTCTTTACCTCTTTCAGGGTTCGTTCCTGCAGCTGGTTACCGTTTCTGTCCTGAAAGAGAAAAACAACACAGAACATGTTCAACATGTTTTGTTTCTAATCAAACACTAATCCTTTTAGATTGAAGGAACTAAATCAGTCCAATCAGGAGTTCATCACACCAGACTTCATACAGAATCTGACAGATTTTATACTCAGTGGTGTTTGTGACACTCCTCATTGAGAAGAGTTTACTAAAGAGAACTAAAACAGGTTTTTAGTTTCCGTTTCCTGTGGATCATCTTTCACATTTTGTTTCAGTTTAAGTAAAAATTGCAGCTTTAATCTGAGTCAAACATCTTTGATCAGAGGTGACGAGGTGACGAGGTGATTTACCTTCGAGGAGCTGCTGTTCAACTCAAAAGAGCCGTTCAGAGAACCAGAGTCTCCATCTGAGAGATCGACAGAGACATGGAGAAAGACAGAGACATGGAGACAGACAGGTCAGCGTCTGTCCATAAGTCAACACTACACTTTAATTTCATAACCAAGAAAATAAAGAAGCAGAAGAAGAAGGAGAAGAAGAAGCGGAAGCAGACGAAGAAGGAGGAGGAGGAGGAGAAGAGGAAGGAGAAGAAGAAGAAGAAGAAGAAGAAGAAGAAGACAAAGAAGACGAAAAAGAAGAATTGTAGACAGGTGACTCACTGCTGAGCTCCTGGTTGCCGTTGGTAACGGAGTGTTTGTGGATGTTGGAGTTCAGCAGCAGTTCAGTCAGTTTGTCCACTAGAAGAAAAAACAGACACGATCAGATTCTGAGGTTTTCTTATTTATTACTACACAGGAGGTGTGAACAGACACCAGACTGACCTTCAGCGATGGAGGTGGCGAGGAGCGGCTCCGCCTGAGGAGCGTGAGGAGTGTCGGCTCTGAATAGGTTCCTGCAGGAGGAGGAGGAGGAGGTGCTGAGCTCCTCACCTCCTTCTTCATCTCCTCCTCCTCTTCCTGTCGCCTCCGCCCAGTCAGAAAACAGAGTGACTCGCTCCTGCAGGAGCTCCAGCACCTCCCTGTCCTTCTGCTGGATGTCAGCTGGGTGGGAGGAGGAGAGGAGGAGGAGTAGGAGGAGGAGGAGGGGATAACGGTAGGAGGAGAGGAGGACAGGAGGAGGGGAGGAGGACGGGAGGAGGACGGGAGGAGGAGAGGAGAGAGGAGGAGGGAAGGAGGGGAGGAGAGGAGGAAGAGAGGAGGACAGGAGGAGCACAGGAGGAGGAGAGGAGGAGGAGGAGGAGGAGAAGGAGGAGGAGAGGAGGAGGAGGGGAGGACGGGAGGAGGAGAGGAGGAGAGGAAGACGGGAGGAGGAGAGGAGAGAGGAGGAGGGAACATTTTAAATTAGATGTGAAGTAGATTTTATTTGGGTGACATTTTTATGACAAGAAACAGCAGGTGAAGGAGGAGGTGAAGGAGGAGGTGAAGAGGGAGGATGTGAAGGAGAAAGGAGGTGTTGTACCTCTGAGTCTGCGTATTAAAGCTTTGTGTTCAGTCTCGATGAGAGGAAACTCGGCTCTGGACGGACAGCTGGAGACAAAACACACAATACTGTGAAGTAATGAGTACTACATACTGTACTATATACAATACCACATACTATACTATATACTGTACCACATACTGTACTATATACTGTACCACATACTATACTATATACTGTACTATATACTGTACCACATACTATACTATATACTGTACCACATACTATACTATATACTGTACTATATACTGTACCACATACTGTACTATATACTGTACCACATACTATACTATATACTGTACTATATACTGTACCACATACTATACTATATACTGTACCACATACTATACTATATACTGTACTATATACTGTACCACATACTGTACTATATACTGTACCACATACTATACTATATACTGTACTATATACTGTACCACATACTATACTATATACTGTACCACATACTATACTATATACTGTACTATATACTGTACCACATACTGTACTATATACTGTACCACATACTATACTATATACTGTACTATATACTGTACCACATACTATACTATATACTGTACCACATACTATACTATATACTGTACTATATACTGTACCACATACTGTACTATATACTGTACCACATACTATACTATATACTGTACTATATACTGTACCACATACTATACTATATACTGTACCACATACTATACTATATACTGTACTATATACTGTACCACATACTGTACTATATACTGTACCACATACTATACTATATACTGTACTATATACTGTACCACATACTATACTATATACTGTACCACATACTATACTATATACTGTACTATATACTGTACCACATACTGTACTATATACTGTACCACATACTATACTATATACTGTACTATATACTGTACCACATACTATACTATATACTGTACCACATACTATACTATATACTGTACTATATACTGTACCACATACTGTACTATATACTGTACCACATACTATACTATATACTGTACTATATACTGTACCACATACTATACTATATACTGTA
>CAKAOH010030242.1:463-27381 GCA_916701665.1 Sebastiscus tertius | reverse complement strand
CCCCCCCCCCCCACCACCACCACCACCACCACCTCCCTCCAACGTCCCACCTCACCACCACACCACACCACACCACAACCCCCTCTATCAATCTATCTGCCGCCCGCAAACAAGTTGGCGTAAACTGCCGAGGGCTCAAAATATACTACCTCTCTTGGGAGGGAGGGGAGGGGGAGTCGGAGGAGATGGAGAGAGAGTTGCAGAGGTAACAAGGGAGGTGTTTGTGAGCTTGGACCTGATATAACACATTTAGAAATGTGTGTGTGTGTGTGTGTGTGTGTGTGTGTGTGTGTGTGTGTGTGTGTGTGTGTGTGTGTGTGTGTGTGTGTGTGTGTGTGTGTGTGTGTGTTTGCAAATCTAGCCATTGGCATTATCCAGTTTTAGAGGACACCGGGGACTGGTTTGGGTGCGAGGAGAGACGGGCAGACACCGAGGATAGACAGAAATATGGGACACATGGGAGAGGTGTTTGGCTGCTATCACTTCAGAGATGTGTGTGTGTTTGTGTGTGTGAGAGCTTCAACGCCAGGCCTCGCTGTAGCTGTAGCAGCCTGACACGGACTGAGAGACATGCACAGGTCATGTCCTCAGCAGAAGAAGATTGTTAAAACAGAAAAAAAGGCAGATTTATTACACATCCAGACAGAGCTGGCACTTTTGACCCACTTAAAGCAGAAGCTTTGACTTGGGTGAAACTTGGCAGAGTGCGCTGTCGAAGGTGAAAGAAGGGGAGGGGGGAGGCGGTCAGACAGACAGAGAGACAGACAGACTGGCTGGTAATTGGGGAAGCAACAAAATGAGGATGAGTGGAGGGCACATGGATAGATTGAAAATTGTCCAGAGAGAGAGACACCTTGGATGTGCCTGCCTGCAGTCTTGGCTGGGTTTCAGGCTCCAAGCGTGACTTCGTCTATTTCTGCTCTGCTCTGAGGTGATAATGGGCT
Organism: Sebastiscus tertius; assembly: GCA_916701665.1. Taxonomy (NCBI): domain Eukaryota; kingdom Metazoa; phylum Chordata; class Actinopteri; order Perciformes; family Sebastidae; genus Sebastiscus; species Sebastiscus tertius. Next base: position 26,437 of record CAKAOH010030242.1, on the reverse strand, counting down.
GTCAGCACCCCCGTCACCCTGCTCCCTCCTCCCCCCACCGAGTGTGAGAGAGAAGAGGAGAGAGAGAGAGAGAGAGAGAGAGAGGTGACGGCGAGAGGGATCGAGTAGAGAGTAATTTGTTGTCATGTTGCTAATTGCATTGTGCATTTTTTTTACTTGCTACAACTGAAAACTCACCGTCTTTTTTGTTTCTTCTCTCGGTTGCAGTTTGAAAATGGAATGTGAGAAACTGGCCACAGAGAAGACGGAGATCCAGAGGCACTACGTTATGGTGAGACACTCAGAGGCCACGTCTCTCCACAACACATGCAGTGCCAAGTCCGCTAAAACCCTTTCATCTGCTAACAGCTGCCAAACAACACCCACCAAAAACCACACGCAAGACCACACACACTACCACACACACACACACACACATATATTTGTGCAGAATAAACGGCACTTACATGGGCGGGCAAACTTGTGCTTGTGTTTGCAAGTGTTTCTTTTTGTCTCCGAGATATGTACTCTGGGGCTATACCGAGCTGAAGTGTATCCACATCTATCTACAGCTGTGTATAGAACCTCATACTGTTTTGGTAACAACCATCTCTTTATACAGTCTAAGGTACCAAGTTTATAGCACAGAGTATCAAACTCCAAGCGCTAAAAGCTGGCATCCAATGCCTGGTCTGATTCATACTCTTTCATACATATTCTTTGATCACACACACAAGAAAAAATGCCAAAACTTGGGTATCCTATTGGTACAAGTGTTGATTTCAAACATTTTCACATGTTTGTTAGAGTTGGCTTAAAGTTATATAGTAAATTCACCTCAATTTAGTGTCCGTAACATTTGTTTTGTGTATGAATCTCTACAAAATAGAGCATTTAACAAAAGATCCTCTTCTTAAAGTGATAGTTTGGGCGTTTTGAAGGGGGTATGTACGAGGTACTTATTCATAGTCAGTGTATTACCTACAGTAGATGATGGTCAGCACGCCCCCAGCTTGGAGAAGCAGACAGGAGTTACAGCATGGGAGCAAAGCAATGTACTGCTGTGGACAGGAGGAGCAGCAAAACATATTTTAGACACCTAAAATAAAGGCTCACATAAAAAAATAAATTTCTGTTCAAATATACGCTATATTCAGAATATTTTCACCGCTTTATCTTGCCGACAGTCAGTCGTTTCCGATGGTGAACTGAAGCTCTTGTATCCATCTATGTTCTCACCAAAGCCACCAGACTCCACTGAAAAAAACTGTAGTTTTGCCTCATAGAACACGGTGGGGTTGCTGGTCTACCGCTGCCTTGATCACATAGTTTGTTTGTGCTACTGTGTGACCAAGGCAGCGGTTGAATCCAAACTAACCAAAGTCACACAATAGCACAAATGAACTAACTGATCAAGGCAGCGGTAGACAAAGCAACTCCACCATGTTCTGTGAGGTAAAAGTACTGTTTTTTTCAAAGGAGTCTGGTTGCTTTGGCGAGAGCATAGGTAACGGCTTCAGTTCCTCGTTGGAAAAATAGACTTAATAGCTGTCTCACGGCAAGATAAACCATCCAAAATATTCTAAATATAGCGTACACTTAAACTGATGTTGATTGTTTTAGGTGAGCCATTCTTTGCAGCAGCAAAAAATTATTTTAGCCACCTATAAAATAAGTTTTTGCTGCTGTCCCCGTCCACAGCAGTACATTGCAGTACATCTGTTTCTCTGACTATGTATAAATACCTCATACAACCCCACTTCAAAACGCCCGAACTATCACTTTAAAGGTGTACGGTATCATCAATGTAAAGGCAACCTGTGGAGTTTTTGACCTCTAGCAGAATTCCCGAAGTGTACTTGTTTCAGATCCTTTTAGTGAATATGCTGGTTTGTTGAAGTTAATACCTTTGTGCTTTAGACTGTTGGTTTGTATAAAACAAGAAATTGTTTTGTATTTTTCATTATTTTATGACATTCTAAAGATTAAATGATTAATCGGTTAATGAAGACAATAATTGACTAATTGATAGTGAGAATCGTTGTTGCTCTACTCTACCCATCGAGCGATGCAGACTTGTTATTGTTTCACTGCTGTGTTATTGGTTGTCAGTCATTCCCTCCCACACTGCTCTGTTAGAGGTTAGTGTGATCACATGGTGTGTTCTCTGTCACTCATTGTAGACATTCCTCTAAAGTTTGAAGCGTTTGCATCTTATCATGGAAGTTATACAAGTAAAGATGTGACCATGGTTTGAATCACAGCAACAAACAAAGTTTGTACAGACAAAACCTAGCCTAACGTGATTCAATCAAATATGTATAGATGTCTGGATAAACAATATCTGGCCACTGTGTTGGACGAGGGGAAGACTGAAGGGACATGGCGGCGATCAACCTTTATTTATTAAGGTTTTGTGAATTCTCAGGTTCAGGCAAGATTGCAAAATAATTATTAAGACATGTGTATAAAACAAACATTTACATAAGAGATGAATGCTTATGAACTTATCAAAAGTGCTATCCAAACATACGTCAAATTGCATTGAAGTCTGTGGGATTTTCTTTCCCCCAAAATGGGGAACGGTCTTGACATTTTGTGAAGTAACCGTATGTGCCAGTCTGAAGATTTTGGCCATATCGCCCAGCCCTAATTTCGCCTTTAACAAATATTCTGCAAAATTGCAGTAGACCGTTTACTGCATGTCATCCCCTCTTCCCCCCTTTCATATCTATCACTGTCTCTATCCATTAAAGGCAAAAAAAAGCTCAAAAAATAATCATAAAAAAGAAAAGAAAATTGCAGTTGCGATTTCGATAACATTTTGATTAATTGTGCAGCCGTACAGGGAAGCTGCTTCCTCTGCAGTCGAGCCATTCAGAGGCAACGCTGTGTGAATAATTGTGGCCATATGATTGTAAAGGATACATGATCAGCAGATTGTTTTTCTGGATGAAGGAAAGGCTAAAACTCTTTGTCTTTCTTTGTTTTTTAAGTCTGCAAACCTCCAGCCTTGATTTTTACCTGTGATCAGAACCACACACAACCACAGCTGACTGAGTGTCGGCTGCCCAAAACCCGCTGTGCCAAAAAAGAGCTATGTGGCAATCTTGGCACAGAGCGGAGACTTCTGGGGGGGGGATTGAAGTTTTAGTGATGGGGAAGGGGGGGTAGCTGGCATCAAGCACAGGCCAGGTCTCCTTTCCTGGCTGATGATTTGGGTTTGGATGAGTTTGGATGTTGCTAAGCAACAGGCGAAACTTGGCACACCAACTGCCAAGCAGAGCCGCCAGCTGCCAGGAAAGGCGTCTTTTATGGTGGCACACAGAGAACGAGGAGTGCACACACACTCGCAGAGAAACGTGCACACAAAGCACGTAGATACACACGCCTACACAGTTGCAGGCTTGTGCTACAGACACACACACCTGCACACACACACACACACACACATGCGCGTGCTAACTGCCAGGAAAGATGTCTGGAGAGAGAGGACCCCTGCCATCTCCTCTCCCATCCTGCCAGCCTGTTCTGGCTGCCTAGCTGCCAATCTCCTCTCTCCACAACCAGCCACGCTGAAAAGCAAATGTCAGCCTGTCACTTTTCGAGGCATCTGACTTTAAAATGCTCCCCCTTTTTCGTCCATCTCCCAAGGTAGAGAGTGAGAGAGACTGAGTGGAAGAGAGAGAGAGAGAGAGAGAGAGAGAGAGACCCTCACCTGTCTCTCTCTGTGGCATTCATCTCCTCCTGCGTTGCTCGCAGCTCCTTGTACTTTCGGGTAAAAGCCAGGGTCAAATAGCTCACATTAGACATGATTATTGCAATAGTCTGTCACCTTCTTCTGCCCGGCGACAATTTCCCCGCCTCGCTTCGGGTTTCTGGCTTCCGAAACGCACCTCAGGGTCATTTAAGTGCCATTGACTTTCAGCAGAGTCAAGGTGAAATTAGTGGCGATGTGCTTTTAGGGACATATGTGCACTTCAGAGTGCACGTGCGAGGGCTGGCACCGTCTGGAGCGAGGAGCAAGAAAAGATTTTAAGAGTGGCTCTGGGCTCACACTGTTGAATTTATTTGTGTAAAAACAACGACTGAATTGCCAATTTATGTAAATATAACATCACGCGTTAGTTAAGGTATAAATTAGATGTTTTGAGGCGGGTAACTCGTCACCAGTTCTTGTCTCGAAGAGAGAATATTTGTGTGTTTTTGGTTTATATGGTTTATGATATGATACTTACTGACTTCCCTATCCTATCCTATCAGTTCTCTGAGGACGTTCATGTTTTAAAAACAGGTCACAAATGTATAGTTTCATTTCTAAAGAAGGCTCAGTGATTTCCAAAAACAGCTGGGCACGGCCGTTTTTAGAAAACTTAAATCAAACAGGAGTAAATGGTGTATTTGTTGGGGAATATTTTCAGCTGCGGATTAATACATCTTTGGCGTGCCAGTGAGTATTTTCGCCAACATGTCTGTGTGTGTGGGATTGACTGTAGGATTAATTCATTATTGTTTTGAGGCTTTTCGTGGGATTTGTTTCCAATAAGAAAAACACAGAAAATCACCAGACTTTTTCTGTGTTCTATGATGTTATTATCATTTGTATCACTTGTGCATTTCATCTTTGTGCAGATAAAATAAAACTAAATAGCCCAACTGCATCTGTATTTAACTGCCGGGATGCAAATAATTCCAACAGTTATAGCAGATGAAAAATAACGTGCCTTAAATTCAAGATGTCAGTTTTGTGAGTCGTCGGGTGGTGTAGTGATTTAACTTTAAGATTTTTCTGTTTTTTTTGTAGCTCTGTTTTTATTGATTTTTAAGAGATACAAAATGAATAGAAACTACATAAACAAAATTGACACCACATGAATAGGAAGACCTTTCAAGCATGAAAATGATATTAATAGTAATTATAAAAATAAAAATAATAAAAAATTTAAAATAATAATAATAGTACCTTTTTAAGATTTCTATTTGATTTAGAAGACGCAGACGTTGTCATAACTTATGTTTTATGTACAGTATGCATTGAGTTTGGATAAATAATGCATTGCCTTGCTTTGCTTTTATCCCCATACAGTCTGCATTCCTCATTCAGTCTGTCAAAATCCATATTCCTATATCCACATGGGAAATACTCATTATATTATAATAATAATAAAAGAAAAAACAACTCCTCCTTTATGTACTCCACACATGAAAGCTTTTGCATGTCAGTCAACTCATATTCTTTATGTTCAATCATGCATATTAACTGATGTTCTTCTCTGTGTTTCAGTATTACGAGATGTCCTACGGCCTTAACATTGAAATGCACAAACAGGTGAGTGAGCTCTAAGTCACTCTCTCTATATGTCTCTCGCTCCGTTCCTCTCATCCCTCCTAAAGCTTTGCATTATTCTCTTGGATTATTATCACTGCCTACGCCTCCTTTGCCCTCAATCAGCTCTACTCAAAGTAACTAATATTCAGGAAAGTCTGTGTGTCTCTCTCTTTCTGTTTTTGGAGGGCCAGCCCTACAAATGCAAAAGTCTTTCACTGCCAGACTGAGTGATGAAGTTACACGATTGGTCGGCCGAGTGTTGGAGTTTCCTCATTGGCCGTTACTCTTTCAAAATGAAAAGGCGGAAACAGTCCTTTATGCAAACGCTCTCATCCAGCGCAACTTGTCCAGCTCCCGAAACTTGGACCGAGCTTTCAACCTAGGCGATCTAGTTCTAAAATGGAGCGAGATTCAACAGTGGCATAGTCTATTTCTCGCCTCAAATGTTTTCAGAAGTAGATTTTGGTGGATTGTTTAGACGAAATAACAGAAAGTTTACGAGCAGGCCGCCATGTTGTTTCCTGTTTGCAACGGCAAGCAGAAAAACCAGGGACCAATCGGGTGCATTCCACAATCGGGTGCGTCACCGCTGGAACGGTGAGAGACGAATCTCCAGTGTTTTTTTTTTTTTTTTTACAACAGCCGTTGCTGCCATTTTGGACTGAAAACATGTATTATATTTATAATATTTTATTGTTCAACACAGGCCATTTTGGTAGAATATAACAATAGAATATAAATCATTTTGTTTTACTTCTGTACGGCACTTTTTAGGCTGACGTTTTACCGGCATACGATAGTCGCTTTCAGTCCAAAATGGTAGAAGCGTAACTTTGCTGCTGCGCGTTGATGTTGCAATGGAGCGAACAACTGACTTTCACTTCTTGGCAATATACGTTCTTTGCCCTTGCGTCTTTGCTGGACCTGGTGGACATGTACCGCTGCATTTAACATTATAGACCACTGACTATTTGTGTAACAATTTAGCCACAATTTCACAGATTGACCTCACGGTCCAGTCATATACTTGGTTTTGAGTCTTTGAGTATTTGTTTTACCTCTGTGTCTCTCTAACACTGAAATGTCAATCCTCTCTCTGATGGACCTATATAGCGCCGTTATGCTTTGGAGGCGGTAATAGGATCCACAAACAGTTCATTTCTCCACCACAGACAGACAGACAGACAGACTCGCCAGTCATAAATCCCAGTCTGCCTCTGTGCCCCCTCCATCCATCCATCCCTCCATCCCTCCCCTGCTTCTCCATCCTCTATCCCTCTTTTCTCCTTTCCCTTCAATTGCTGTCTTACTTTGTCTTTTTTAATGCTCCTCTCTCTTAATCTCCATTTCTTCACCATCCCTGTCTCTGTCTCCCTTCCTTCCCATTGATTTCTCTTTCTCTCTCTTTATCTCTCTCTTTTTTTTCTTTGCACACACCCTCCCTCCACCTCTGTCTCCTCACAGACATACAGTCCATGCTGAATTTCACTTTAAATCAGGTCACTGCCTTCCTACCGTCTACTCTTTCTCTCTCTCACTCTCTCGTTCATTTCACCATCTCAATCGCTTCGCTTTTGTCATGCCGCCCCGCCGGCCCCTCACCCCACCCCCCAATCTCGATTTTTTTTTTTTTTTTTTTTTTTCCTCCTTTTTTTTCCTCCCCCGCCTTCCTTCTGTTTCTTCTTTCTCTGTCTATTCCTCCTCTCCCTCCCACATCCTTCGTTCATTGGCTGTCATTTCCTCAACCCAATCTGCCCTTTTCCTCCTCCTCTCCCTCCTCTCCTTCCTCCGCCTCCTCTTTTCATTTCCACTCTCCCATTTTGTCCTCCCCTCTTTATCCTCTTTCTCTCGATTGCTCATGTTCTCTCTCTCTCTCGCTCCCTCCCTCCCTCTCTCTCCTGAAGATGTCATTTAGTAGTTGGAGTTCTCTAACAAGAAATCATTGTGTCTCCCTTGGGGTGGGGGGTGATGGATTCAGAGGATGGAGGGAATGGGGGAGGGGCGGAAGAGGAGGAGGAGGAGGAGGTGGAGGGGGGGGAGAGCACGCTGCCTGGCTGAAAAATGGAGAGTGGAGGGAGGGAGAGCAAGAGGAATGAGAGAGAGAGAGGGAGAAAAAGGAGGGGGTGGAAGTTCAGTCCGGCATCAATAAATCACTTAAGAGAGAGAATGGGATGGGGAGAGTGTGTGTGTATTTGTACACACATCACACACACACACATACACACATACACACACATTCTCACACACAGACACACACACACACACACACACATACACAGAGCAGAGTCTAGCCGTCAACAAGAAAAACAGCCTGCGGCCATAATGATGTTGTCATGATCTCTGCATGCATATCATTACTGGCCCTAACGGCCTTGTTGGGCCTGCCGCTAAACACGTTTGTGTGTGTGTGTGTGTGTTGGACATCACATGACGGCGCTCGCAACACTGATTACTGCACTAATACTGGGAAAGGAAGGGAGAAATGGAACGAGGGATGGGCGGAAAGAGCGATAAATGGAGTGTGATGGAAAGAAAGATGGAAAGGAGAGTAGAGAGGGATGGAAAGAGAGATGAGGAGTAGGAGGGAGGAAGGGAGGGAGAGAGAGAGGGAGGGAGGGAGGAGGAAGAAGAGTTTGCTGTTGGCTGTGTAGTAGAGCAGATCGAGACAGACACACACCCACAGCAAGAATCACTGACCCCCAGCAGGAAACACACACACACACACTCAAGCATGCAAAATCCAAACACACACACAGACAAACAGACATGCAAGGGCACATGAGAAACACATGCACACACAACACACACACACACACACACACTGAGAAAAGATGGTGAATCTTGCATCTTTTCTCCTTCACACACACACAAACACACTCGCACACACACACACGCACACACATGCTCACTGTGTGGGCTGGCTGAGGCCGCAGCAGATGCTGTCCATGAATATTTTAGCCAAACTCCCTGGCAGAGTTTCCATTTGCATGGACCAAATGTAAGCAGCTGAAATATTTACCACACTGGCCCTGGGAGAAGCAGGCCACAGCCGCGCCGCTCGTGTGTGTGTGTTGTGTGTGTAACCTTTGAGTGTGTGTTTTCTTTTTGTTCGAGCTCAATCTTGGCTTTGCGAATGTTTGTGTGTGTGTGTGCGCGTGTTTATTCATCAAAGCAACAGTATCTTTTTTTTTTCCCCCCCTTTCAGACGGAGATTGCCAAGCGGTTGAACGTGATCTGTGCTCAGCTCATCCCATTCCTGTCACAGGAGGTGGGACACACACACACACACACACACACACACACACACACACACTCACACTCACACTGTATTACAGCCGTCTCTCTGCTGTCTGACAGCAGCCCACACAGAAGGCATGCACATGCATACACACAATAGGTAATAACTCTCTCTCACACACACACACACACACACACACACACACATACATACATACACAGATGGACAGAACTTCAATTGCTCAAATGATTCCCAGAGCGAAAAAAACAAAATTCAAATATGCTGTTTGTGAGTGTGAATACTTTTTCACACTAATTAAGAAAAGTTACACCTCATTAATATTGATTCAGTTTGCAGAGAATTGCATTTTAAGTAATTGTGAATCGACCTGCCCTCACTGACCTCTTGGTTTGTTCCACAGCACCAACAACAGGTGGTCCAGGCCATGGAGCGCGCCAAACAGGTGACCATGGGGGAGCTAAATGCTTCGATAGGGGTACGTGGGCTCCCCCCTCTGCCTCATAGCGTGTGTACTTTACCCTCCCATTTATTTATTTTTCCTCCTTTTTTTTCTTTTTTTCTGAGGCAAACATCCATTTGCCCACTCTAAAATATACAGATTTATTTCATAAAGATGGATGACTATTTTGAAATATAAAAAAAATTATATTATTATTTTTTTTTATTTATTATTATTTTTTTATTCAAGTGGGCTTACCAGCTACCTGAACATCATCAACAATTAAATGACGGGTCCTCTCAACTGTCCCGCATGATTTTCCAAACATTTTAAGTGCAAATATGATTAATAGAGAATTAAAACTTTAAATAATATTTCAGTTTTAATTTTTTTGTCTTATTATTTCCCATCACGCTGATTAGGCCGCAGAGCTTCCCCTCCTAAAGAGCCACCATTTATCCCCTCGTACACATCGCAGCACTTAGTTCCCTCTCTTTCCTTCCTCCTCGTGATCACTTCCTGTTGAGCCACCTCTTTTATTGCTTGTAAGTCACCCAAATATCTCTTTTCTTCTGTCTCCTACCGTATTCCTCTCTGCAGCAACAGCTTCAGGCCCAGCACCTCTCCCAGCATGCCCAGGGTTTGCCAATGGGCCCGCACCCATCAGGACTAACTCACCCCGGCCTGGCACTCGGCGGCGGGTCCGGCCTGCTTGCCCTGTCTGGGGCTCTCGGCGCCCAGCTGGCTGCCAAGGATGAGAGAGCTCACCTAGAGGCAGCCGCAGCCGCCGCTGCTGCCGCAGAGCACCACAGAGGTACAGGAACACTTTAAATTGATGCCTTATTTTTCTTTGTTTGTGTTCCTCAAAGCAGAAAGTGTAAAACTCTAGATGAGTTTAGAGCTGGGACGAGAGTTGGATTGCATTCTTAGAGATGAAAACGTCTCTCCGAGGTGGGGGCAGAGTAAACACTTGGCTCGATGGATCCTGATGATTGGCTTTGCTTTGGATTTTTTGGCAGGGCACAGGAGGAGTGCTGCTGATAATAACACTCCTCAGGGATATTTTCCCACTGAGTCATCAGCTGTAGAGTGATGTAAAGTGATGGCAGATAATGTTGCATTTGTGTGTGTGTGTGTGTGTTTGTGTCCTTATCTGCATTTGCTGTCCTGGTACCTGGATGTGTTTGGTGCTTCTGCCTGGAATGAACAGACCGTGAAGCAGGACCAGTAAGTACAAATTCCTGCACAATCACTTCTATCAAGTACACTCACTCTTGTCCGACCGCTTGTTAGGCAGTTTTTTTATAATGGGCAAATTCAGTGTTGTTCACGGGTATCCACTCCACAAAAAGTTTTTGTTTTCTAAGGCTATAAGAGAAACTAGAGAAAAATCCAAATAATAAGGTAGAAATATGAATATTAGACATATTTTTGTTAAGCTTTTATATATTAATATCGCATTTGACATGCAGTAAAAAAAAGGAAATGTATAAACTGGAACATTTTCTTTTGCTTTTTTATGGGTACGTAATATTTAAATGAATTTTCCTGGAAAGAGCTTTCTAATGTGGTACTAATTATAGGGAAAATATGAATTTCCTTGAAAAAGTACTCCATTTTAACCCCGAGTAGATATTTATTCATTCTTTATTTATCTATTCAATTTTTGTTATAGCATGCTTGCTTGTAGACATTGTTTTTTGCATTTTGCATGTATTTTGCATGTTAATTTTGCAGTTCACTGATTTTAAAAAAACAAGATTTATTGAGCAATAAGTAAAAATGCCTTCCCACTTAACTGCATGTACTTTTTAAAATATATTTTTTATTAACTTTTAAGAAATGCATCCGAAATTAATAACAAAAATGTACATAATTTAAAACAAAACAAACAAACAGGTTTTGGCAGCTTTGATTATTTTCAACATCTTGTTGGCTTAAAGGTATAATATGTAAGAATTTCCCAAAAAAACAACGTATAGACTGATACAAACATAATCCCTCTCAACCAGTTCTCTTTTCTTCATATTTTGCTTTACCCGGGACGCTTCTTGGCGTCTGCAAACTGCCTTTGGGCCCCACGTGGGGGTGTAACCCCCAGCCAATAACAGCTCGCAGGGCGTGCAGCACGTTCAGGTGGTCAATTACCGCCGCTTTGTCACGCCCCTCGGCTTCTGATACCGAGGCACAAGTCCTTTAGCTCTGTTAGATACAAAGCGGCTGTATTTCACGGATGAGAACGGGGTTGTGTTATGTGCATGTGTTCCAGTGATCCCCCTGCTCCTCTCTGTGCTGTGCAGTGCAGCTGTGATCGGTGTGTAGTTTGACGAGAGCAGCGCTGAGCCACAGCCAGCAGACAGGAAGTCTGCATTTACTAAAGATTCGGCAACTCTGCATCTTTCCACAGGATTATGCAGAGTTGTGTGTTTTATTTGTGCTTTAGAACATATCCGCCGGGAAACAATCAGAAAATAATGTTTCAATTCTCTGATTCGTTGCTTTGTTCTCACTAACGCCGCTCCCTCTCTTCAGTCACTCTATAGCTCGCTCCGCCATCGCTGCTCTCTCTCCCTCTCGGCTAGTTGAGCCGAGGAGGAGGGGACAAATTTGAATTCTGTGTGTTTACAAACAGCAACCAACAACTGTTACATATTATACCTTTTAAATTTAGCTTTCATACACCATGATTACAGTCACTGATGCTGAACCCTGTATGGCAACAATTTAGATTTCATTATTATATCAATACCACCATAAAATTGTGACAATACTGGCTTAAAAAAACGGTGCATCAGTGCCAAAACACAGACTGCTCCACAGTGTTTTCTGCTGCCTTATAGAAAACTTGAAGCATTCTCTTTCTTCCTCTCACTCCTACAGTGAGCCGGCCGATCGATGCCGGCTGATATTCTTTCACATTCATCTCGGCAGCTTATGAGCCCGACATGATTTATGCAGTCCCTCTCACCTCATTATCACCCTCTTCCTCCCTCTCTGCCCTCACTCCTTTTTTTCCACTCCTTCCTTCCTTCTTCTCCTCTTTGTGCCCCCTCCTCCTCCTCGTCCTCTTCCCCCTCCTTCCCTTTGCTCTTTGCCTCACTGTCTTGCTCTCTCTTTTCTCACCCTCTCTCTCCCTCTGCAGAGCTCTCTGTCCAATGGGGATAAGGGTCGCCCAGCAGACTACCTCAGCAACGGCAAGAAGAGGAAAGCTGATGAGAAGGAGTTCATGACCGACTATGTGAGGCACTTTCATAACGCTCTTAAATGTTTAAGTAACTGGAGGAAAGTTTCACCCAACTCTGCCGGTCCTCGCCAGATAAGACCCGTGGTGTCTGTACTGTGGTGTCTGTTTTTAAGACAGTAATTGAAATATTCACCCTACCCTGCTGTGCTGTCATCACTGTATTATTGGTGTTATTGTGGAAAAGCAGATACATTAAACTCTGTAAGGGATTACTTTTATTGTGAGATAAATGAATCTCGGGCAGTTATTTTATTATCAAGTGCAGCATTATCGCTTTGTTCGAGAAGACCTGAGATATTAAAAAAACAGCAGCGCCTCAGAGGATTTCACCTCTCCAAGTTAAACATCTAAAATTAATTAATTACATTTGCACTGTCCATTGCATTTACTTCCAACCAGCTCAGGCAGTAAAATGTTAAGATAAGATTTTCCTCTATTTGCAGTGTAACAAATTAAAGCTCTTGAGACAAGAATTGTTTTATAAATCAGTTTTTTTGTCTCAAGAAGAAAAAGTTTTATAAAAAGATTTTGTTAAGTTACTCACACACACCTCTGTTTGCGTATGACTTTGTGGGCTGTATATTTCTGCATGTAATATACATACATCAGACAGCAGAGCAGGAATATCTAATCTCACTTCCTCTCTTCTTCCCTCACAGGGCAGCGATGCAGATAAGAGCGATGATAATTTGGTGGTGGATGAGGTTAGTAGGCGGCCGCCGGCCTCTATTGGCCTCACTTCACCGCTTTCATCTGCATACATCATGTAAACACACCCAGCAGGACCGTCTGAATAATAATAATGATGACAATAACCCTCCACCTCTGCCTGTCCTTGTTCCACAACATACACAACCATAAAGTACATATGCATGCTCACACTCGACTGCAATTCATGATCTCTGCTGCTTTTATGTACAATTCTGTAGGCACAGCTGTTTAGGTTTTATTAGTTTTATGAATGAGTGCAGACAAAATTGCGGTTGTAAAGTTTGGTTCTGGTATAGATAAATAAAAACATGGATCAGCGTTTTTTCTTAAAGCTATTATTAGGGCTGTCAAAGTTAACGCAAGTTCGTTTTAACGCCACTAATTTCTTTAATGCATTGTGGGTTGTTTTAAAGCTATTTTCAAAGGGGTCCCTTGACCTCTGACCTCAAGATATGTGAATAAAATTGGGTTCTATGGGTACCCACGAGTCTCCCCTTTACAGACATGCCCACTTTAGGATAATCACATGCAGTTTGGGGCAAGTCATAGTCAAGTCAGCACACTGACACACTGACAGCTGTTGTTGCCTGTTGGGCTGCAGTTTGCCATGTTATGATTTGAGCATATTGTTTTATACTAAATGCAGTACCTGTGAGGGTTTCTGGACAATATATGTCATTGTTTTGTGTTGTTAATTGATTTCCAATAATAGATATATACAGACATTTGCATAAAGTAAGCATATTTGCCCACTCCCATGATGATAAGAGTATTAAATACTTGACTAAGGTACATTTTGAACTGATAAAAAATGTGCAATTAATTATGGGAAATCATGCGATTTAATCACGATTCAATATTTTAATCAATTGACAGCCCTGTTAGTTTTATGAATGAGTGCTGACAAAATGGAGGTTGTAAGATGTTGGAAAATAAAGTTTGTTCCTCATAGAGATTAACAAAATTAAAAACATGAATCAATGTTATTATATATACAGTATATTCAAACTATATGTACTGTATATATGAATACCTAAATGTAAATTGTGCCTGAGATGACAGTAACTGAGACTATACCCAGTTCCCGAAAGCTTTTCCATTGTTGGGTGGGTCTCGTTCGGAAAACTCCTCCGGTGCCAGGAAGTGATTTCTTTTATGTTTAGTGTTGGCACAGGCAGTTAAAGGATGGGTTTCAGTTTTTCAAGTTTGTGGTTCAAGTTGCCCATCTGAACACTGAAACAGATTTTGCTCGCTGTAATCTTTCCTCATGTTCATACTGGCCATTAATGTGCTTCCAATGGAAGTGATGGGCGACAAAATCTAGAGTCCTTGTTCTGTGCAAAAGTGAACAGAAAGCCAATATGAGGCCCCAACAGACTGAGTGAGACAAATCAAGAGGGTATCTTCTTAAGTTATTGTTTTTATTATGAAACGATTTCTTTGTGTTTCCCCAGATTTTAATTTAAAACAGGAATTTCCTACCAAAAAGACGGTAACTGTAGTCCTAAAACCTGGGAATGAGTTAGCATTTTAGCACTTCTGGTTCCCTCGTCTGGAAGTCAATGTGTTTTTTGAATGTGTTTTTAGTTATATGTCTGAAATAAGGTCTGTGGTTAACACCAGCTTAAGTAAGGGATGATGTGCAGCGAGCTGGTCATTATTGTGAAATAAACCCTGACGGGGCGATGGGGCAGTCTGATGACCCATGAAGAGGTTTATGTCACAACAATGACCGGCTTGCTGTACATTTTCCCGCTTATTACACTGCTACTTACTTACAAAATCAATGATTTGAAACAAAAGCTGTCCGCCAGAGTCTGACATCAGAACTGCGCCCATAGCAACGGTCTGCTATACATAGCAACGGTCTGCTATAAAGAAATAACAGACCGCAGAACGCCGTGATTGACCAATCAGAATCGAGTTTTAAACAAAGCAGTGTAATAAGAGATTTTTTGTTCTACGATATAAAATTTGTCAGTAAATATCCCACTTGGGGAGTATGAACAAGAGTCATTACAGCAAATAAAACCAGTTTCAATATTCATATGGGTACCTAAATTATAAAATAAATTGTGAACCTATCCTATAAAGAGAGAAAAGAGTTAATACCCACGAGAGAAATAAGAAGAGACACTGATTGATTTCCAGGTGATCTCTGTGGCCTTCAGCACTTAAACACCAGAATGAATGAATAAATCACCATTACTTCTTGTTTCTGTTCCCCGCAATGAAGTTTTATATGTTTTGAATCCAGGACCCGTCGTCCCCCCGCAGTGTGCAGTCCTACTCGTCTAGGGAGAACGGCCTGGACAAGATGCCCCCTTCCCGTAAGGAGGGCCCCCCACAGGCCAGCCCCGCCTCACTGGCGTCCTCCAGCAGCGCCGCCTCGCCGTCTCGTGGCAAAGAGCCCCCACAGGTAGACCTCCACATTTGTATGTCTATTAGGACTGCACAAAGATTTAAAAAGACAAATATTTGAATGATTTTTGTGGTATTAATGTCACATTGACGCAGATATCCACGTGGAACATGATATATTTCAGTATAGGATGCACTGTATACTGCTCACCTTTCATTCTAAATACATTTTCTTTTCTGTCTTTATTTTAAGCTGCAACGATTAATAAATTAATCGATTAGTTGTCAACTATTAAATTAATTGCCAGCTATTTTGATAATCGATTTCTGGTTTCTTTACTCCTCTATGACAGTAAACTGAATATCTTTGAGTTGTGGACAAAACAAGACATTTGAGGACGTCATCTTGGGCTTTGAGAAACACTGATCGACATTTTTTTCACCATTTTCTGACATTTTATAGACCAAACAACTAATTTGGTTAATCGAGAAAATAATCAACATATTAATCGTCAATGAAAACGATCGTTAGTTGCAGCCCTACTTATTTTACTAACACGTTTGTTTTTATTCTCTGCTCTCCCAGAGGGAGAAGTCTAGTACTCCAGGTATGAAGCCAGGGACCCCCATGTCTCAAGAGTCTAACACCCCAGGACCCAGCGGACCTCCACAGTTCAGACCTGTCCCCGGCAAGCCTGGTGTCGACCCCCTCGGTAAGAACATCCGAGCTTGGTTTTATTCCCCAAGGAACATATCTTCTGTACTTAATTGTTAAAGGGGAGCATTGGACTTCAGAAAGCCTGAAGTTAGCGTGATGTGAAAGTGTAAAAGCATCACTTGAGACCAAAAGACAAATGCCTCCATCACTCCTCTCAGGGGACACAAACTTTCACTGCAATTAAAAATATGAATCTGCTGCTGCAAGGATGAGGTTTTTAAGCCCGTACTCGCTTTGTTACATGTAGTGATTCTATCAGCATCAGGCCGCAGTCGTTGGTATGGGTGTCCGCCAGCTCCCCACCACCCACCACCATCTGGACTTAATCAGCAGCTGTGGGCAAAAATATTCAGCGCCCCTCACTTTTTAAATGGAAAGATTAGGAGGAGGTGATGGACTGTGACTGTGAGCTGCTTCATAATGAGCCTCCATATATTCCACTGTATCTCTTTCTCTCTTTTTTTCTCCCTCACATCACCTGTTAGCCCACACACACACACATACACACACACCATTATGCATGCATGCGTACACGCTCGTAGATGCAGGTACATGCACAGACGGAGGATGTAGATGAGGTTAATGTGAGCACACGTATATAGACATAGAGTCTCGCTGCAGGAAGGCATACTGGCCAGCAGGGGGCAGTAGTGGTCTAGAGCTGCAGGTTAGAGATGTTGTGCTGCCTTTTGTATGGCAGGCAGCAGCTTGTTCACAGCCTGTCAGTCACAACTGTCTCACACACTGAGAGGCCCTGCAGTCTACGCTGAAATGAAAGATAAAAGCCTGAATGATTGACATTTCATTGCCTCAATCAATAATTTGTTCACTTACAAAAATCACAATGAACTGACGTCTTCCTCCCTCCTTCCTCCAGCTCTGGGTCTGAGAAACCCCCTGGCGGTGCAGGGAGCGTACCCTCCGGGGGCATTCGGCCTGCCTCCAGGGGTGAACGGGGACCTGGCCGGGGCGGCGGGTTACGGCGCCGGCCTCCACTTAGTCTCCCCCCAGATGAACGGAGCTGCTGCAGCAGCAGCGGCGGCAGCTGCCGCAGGCTACGGACGGTCCCCTGTGGTGAGCTAGACGCTCTGCAGATAATTTGTCTTTCCAGTGTCACTGTCATATCTAATGCCTCAGCATATAAACCCTTCACAGAGGGCAAAAAGAGGGATATATATGTGGGAAATAAGGGAGCGTTTTAGAGGGAGAGCGGCTGCATTGTCATTTATCGTTAAGAATCTATGACCTTGGCTCTTGAAAAGTCTCTTTGCTTTTATATGATCTCATTTTATTCTGATCTTTCATCTGATAGTGTCTCTGTATTACCTGTTTTTATGAGTGAACTCTCCTCTCCTCTCTTCTAGTCTTCTCTCTTATGCTCTAGTCTCCTCTTTTATCCTCTAGCCTCCTCTCTTATCCTTTAGTCTCCTCTCCTCTAGTCTCCTCTTTTCTCTTCTCTTCTAGTCTCTTCTCCTCTCCTATAGTCTCCTCTCTAGTCTCCTCTCCTCTAGTCTCCACTTTTCTCTTCTCTTCTAGTCTCTTCTCCTCTCCTATAATCTCCTCTCTTCTAGTCTCCTCTCCTCTCTTATCCTCTAATCTCCACTCCTCTCCTCTCCTCTAGTCTATTCTCCTCTAGTCTCCTCTTTTATCCTCTAGTCTCCTCTCTTATCCTTTAGTCTCCTCTCCTCTAGTCTCCTCTTTTCTCTTCTCTTCTAGTCTCTTCTCCTCTCCTATAGTCTCCTCTCTAGTCTCCTCTCCTCTAGTCTCCACTTTTCTCTTCTCTTCTAGTCTCTTCTCCTCTCCTATAATCTCCTCTCTTCTAGTCTCCTCTCCTCTCTTATCCTCTAATCTCCACTCCTCTCCTCTCCTCTAGTCTATTCTCCTCTAGTCTCCTCTTTTATCCTCTAGTCTCCTCTCTTATCCTTTAGTCTCCTCTCCTCTAGTCTCCTCTTTTCTCTTCTCTTCTAGTCTCTTCTCCTCTCCTATAGTCTCCTCTCTAGTCTCCTCTCCTCTAGTCTCCACTTTTCTCTTCTCTTCTAGTCTCTTCTCCTCTCCTATAATCTCCTCTCTTCTAGTCTCCTCTCCTCTCTTATCCTCTAATCTCCACTCCTCTCCTCTCCTCTAGTCTATTCTCCTCTAGTCTCCTCTTTTATCCTCTAGTCTCCTCTCTTATCCTTTAGTCTCCTCTCCTCTAGTCTCCTCTTTTCTCTTCTCTTCTAGTCTCTTCTCCTCTCCTATAGTCTCCTCTCTAGTCTCCTCTCCTCTAGTCTCCACTTTTCTCTTCTCTTCTAGTCTCTTCTCCTCTCCTATAATCTCCTCTCTTCTAGTCTCCTCTCCTCTCTTATCCTCTAATCTCCACTCCTCTCCTCTCCTCTAGTCTATTCTCCTCTAGTCTCCTCTTTTATCCTCTAGTCTCCTCTCTTATCCTTTAGTCTCCTCTCCTCTAGTCTCCTCTTTTCTCTTCTCTTCTAGTCTCCTCTCCTCTCTTATCCTCTAATCTCCACTCCTCTCCTCTCCTCTAGTCTCCTCTTTTATCCTCTAATCTCCACTCCTCTCCTCTCCTCTAGTCTATTCTCTTCCAGTCTCCTCTTTTATCCTCTAGTCTCCTCTCTTCTCCACTAGTCTCCACTTTTCTGTTCTAGTCTCCTCGTCTCCTCACCTTTTGAGGTGTTTTTTTTTTTCTCACATATCTCTTTCTGTTTCAGGTGGGCTATGAGTCTCCACACCCGCATATGAGGGTCCCCGGGCTGCCTGCCAGCCTGCAGTCAGCCGCCGCCGGAAAACCGTGAGTTTCCTCTCTCTTTGCCTGCTATCGCTCAAATCTTCACCTGTTCACTATTAACTGCAGGTTCTACTCAAATTTAAATTACGAAACCGGAAGAAAAGACGGACAATGAAAGATGTTTGAAGGAAAAAGTCAAGAGAAGAAACGGTTTGGCTCATACATCAAGAACTTTTAAATAAGTATTCACCCTTAAAGCAAACAGTTGTTATCAATGTGACTTCCATTTCTGGCTCCACTTCACTTTGTTATCTGGAGAATTTTCTCTGCAGATGAATGGCAGATGTAGACGACGTGACGTCAGTGATATTTGCAGAGCAGCTTCAATAGACTTGAGCAGTTAAATACAGTATTTTTCAGCTATGCAGACGTCATTAGTAAATGTCAGGGTTTAGTCACTTAGTGTCAGTCTGTCAAAAGTATTTCTCGGAAATGCAGAGGTCACTAATTGAAGTAGATGAGGTAGGTTGAGGGAAAATTGTCTACACTAGGGCTGTCAAAGTTAACACAATAATAATGCCTAAACGCAAATTTGTTTTAACGCCACTAATGTCTTTAACGCATTAATACAACTTTACATTTTTTTTAGGTTAAAGTGGTTTTAAAGCTTTAAAGCTAGACTGAAGATCCTGACATCATATGAAACTAGAACATCTAATGAATCCATTGGTACCAATGTCATACTAGCTTGTCATGAAGGAGGCTAAATAACGCTCCAAACTTAAGCTACATTTTGGCGAGGGAAAACGGTCTTTGCCATTTTCAAAGGGGTCTCTTGACCTCTGACTTCAAGATATGTGAATGAAAATGGGTTCTATGGTACTCCCCTTGACAGACAAGACACTTTATGATAATCACATGCAGTTTGGGGCAAGTCATAGTCAAGCCAGCACACTGACACACTGACAGCTGTTGTTACCTGTTGGGCTTCAGTTTGCCATGTTATGATATGACTATATTTTTTTATGTTAAATGCAGTACCTTTTGAGGGTTTCTGGATAATATTTGTCATTGTTTTGTGTTGTTAATTGATTTCCAATAATAAATCTATACATATATTTGCATAAAGCAAGCATATTTTCCCACTCCCATGTTGATAAGAGTATTAAATACTTGACAAATCTCCTTTTAAGGTACATTTTGAACAGATAAAAAATGTGATTAATCACGATTAAATGTTTTAATCGTTTGACAGCGCTAGTCAACACTAAAAGTTCTGTAACTTTTTAGCAGTCTTATATGGTGCTCATCAAAGTTACACACTTGTGTTATTATTCTTGTTCACTGAATAGTTCCACAAAGTCCTCCTTTTAGAAACAAAGACTGAATAATAAAATGTTTGCACTCTCTCATCTCCCGTTCCATCTGATTAAGTGTTTTTGCTGCAGCCTTTAATCTCCGTTATTCATCCATTTCTGTTCCCGTCTCTCTCTCTCTTCTCTGCAGCGCCTACTCGTTCCACGTGAGCGCAGACGGCCAGATGCAGCCGGTGCCCTTTCCCCCCGACGCCCTGCTGGGCCCGGGAATCCCTCGCCACGCCCGTCAGATTCACACCTTGAGCCACGGAGAGGTGGTGTGCGCCGTCACCATCAGCACCTCGACGCGCCACGTCTACACCGGAGGCAAGGGCTGCGTCAAGGTGTGGGACATCAGCCAGCCTGGCAGCAAGAGCCCCATGGCCCAGCTGGACTGTCTGGTGAGACATGAGGGAGGAGGGGAGACACTTAGACGGATGTTTGTAGACTCATATTTACAGTTTGTTGCTCATCTCGTGTCTAATAATGTGGCTTTACAACCAAAAGTGATGCTCTTGTTTTCCACACATAAAAACACACTTAAGATGATGAATCACCTTTGTGTTGTTGTCCTAAAGCCAAATCCTCCAGCATCTTTATTTATTGCTGTTGTACTGCTGTAGCACTTTGTACCTTTGTATCCCCTTGTCATCAATTACCGCGTACTACAGCATACACTATATCCTTGTATATAAATGTCGTTTTATTATGTCCAATCAGAACAGGGATAACTACATCCGCTCCTGCAAGCTGCTCTCAGACGGACGGACCTTGATCGTCGGCGGGGAGGCCAGCACGCTGTCAATCTGGGATTTGGCCACGCCCACTCCTCGCATCAAGGCTGAGCTGACGTCGTCCGCTCCCGCCTGCTACGCTCTGGCCATCTCCCCTGACAACAAGGTCTGCTTCTCCTGCTGCAGCGACGGCAACATCGTCGTCTGGGACCTTCACAACCAGACGCTGGTCAGGTGAGAGGAGAGGAAAAAGACACCGCGTCATTTTAACCAGTTTTAGTAAATGCCATGGAAACGGGAACAGTCTCTGTTCTGTAACAAGAAGAAGAAGAAGGAGAGAGTAAAGAGAGGAGAGAGTGATGGAAAAGGAAGAGAGGCAATGGAGGGGGAAATGAGAAGACAGAGACGACTGCACAGACAGGAAAATAGTGTAATTTCTGAAATTTCACAATCTACACTGTCAATCATAAAGTAGAACGAGAGAGAGGGAAAGCAAACATTGTAGATGGGCAACCAAAGCACGGAGGATGGATACAGCACAGAGAAGGAAAAAGCATAATAGGTCCCCTTTAAAAAAGTAAACGTCTTTTATCATTCATTAGCAGTACACAAACATTTAGTAAATAGTTTATATTATAACACACTATAATATGGTTGTATGCAGCTAAAAGGACATTTTAAGTGTTTATTAATGCAGTTGTTTTCCTTTATAGAATAAAGAGTAATAAATGTGTAGCAGGGAAAGAAAAAAACAGCAAACAACAGATTGTAGTATTTAGGAATGAGCAGAGATCAGAGAGGTCCAGCGCTATATGTGTTATTGTGTGCGTCTATCTCTAACACTCTTGTGTGTTTCCTCCCTGCAGGCAGTTCCAGGGCCACACAGACGGAGCGAGCTGCATCGACATCTCCAACGACGGCACCAAACTGTGGACGGGAGGGCTGGACAACACCGTCCGCTGCTGGGACCTCCGAGAGGGACGCCAACTGCAGCAGCACGACTTCACCTCGCAGGTACACACTCTGCTGCAGTCCAGACTGAGAGGCATTCATGTGCTGACAGGCTGCTGATGATCGTTTTCCAGCTCTCATCTCATATCATTTCTTTCTCTTCTCACTTCTCCGTCTCCAGATCTTCTCTCTGGGCTACTGTCCGACAGGCGAGTGGCTGGCTGTGGGAATGGAGAGCAGTAACGTGGAAGTTCTGCACGTCTCCAAACCTGACAAGTACCAGCTGCACCTCCATGAGAGCTGCGTTCTTTCTCTCAAGTTTGCCTACTGCGGTACGTACACACACACACTCACATATACACACCGACCAGGGAAGCAGAACAAATCTTCTGCTTCTCTCATTATTCAGAAACTGTTTCCTCCGTTTCACCTCTCCCGTTCTTCTTTACAAAAGCAGCGCTCCCTCTCAGGCTTCTCCATATCTCACCTCCCCTGAGACTTTATCTGTTGATGGCTGTGTGTGTTTCGTCCTGTAGGTAAATGGTTCGTGAGCACAGGCAAAGATAACCTCCTGAATGCATGGCGGACACCTTATGGATCCAGCATATTCCAGGTAGGCTATAAAACACTGCTTTTTATGCACAACTTTCTGCAAACATACACGTTTTTGTGATTTGTGATTTCTGGTCTGGAAACAATTCAGTTGTCAAATGTAAAAAAAAAATGTCCAAGCTGTTTTTAAATTTTCTTGCTTTTTCATCCTCTTAACATATAAATATTGGAGGTTTATTTTGGGACACAAATGCATCTGTTTGACTTGAATAATGTGAATTTTTCAAGTCCTCATTCATTGACTTGTTTGTAGCTAATCCTCTCTGTGTCTCTGTTCAGTCTAAGGAGTCGTCGTCGGTTCTCAGCTGTGATATCTCCCCTGACGACCAGTTCATCGTCACCGGCTCCGGGGACAAGAAGGCCACAGTCTACGAAGTAATCTACTGAACTCTGATTGGCTGGGGGAAAAAAAACTAATAATCAGGGGGCGGGGCCAAGGCTCCCTCCTGCACCAATGACTGTACAGAGCGTCGGTGGCATGGAAAACAAGAGACACTCAACTCGTACTTTGTTGTTTTGTTTACGTTTGTGAAAGAAATGAGAAAGAGAAGCAAGGGGGCACAAAGTCACATCTCTGGAAAAAAAACAAACTTTGTTTTTAATGCTCTGAGAACGCTGGTTAGTCTATAGCTGCGCAATTGTGGGATTCCTCCAAAGAACTTTTGCTTTTGTTCCTTTTTGTTCCTTTTTTTAACAAAATAAAACCTCTGTAGTGAACAAGAAATTAGCAAAAAAAAAATATTTTTTTAGCCTTTGAATTTTTCGCAAAACAGTTGGACCGCATCGAGAGGAAAAAGACAGAGACACAGGACTGAGGAAGTATGGGAAGGGTTCAGGGAGGGCTGGGAACTCTTAATGGAAAAATACAGTCCATATTCTGTGTAAAAAAGTCCCAGCCTGGGTCAGCTTGGCCCGGTTTGGCCTGGTCCGGTCCAGCTGCGTGGCTGCTCCTCGGGGCAGCAGATGCATGGCAGGAAGGTGTGCTGTGAGGTTCCAGCTATTTTTTTTTTCTCCTGGCTAAGTTTCAGCAGCAACATGATTGTATCATCTCCAGTACATACATGACAGAACAGGGCTCGGTTTTCTCTAAACTGTCCTGAGAGTTTGTCTTTGTTCCTTTTTTTTTTTTCTTTATAAAAGAATAAAGCCAGACTGTTTGTGGAGATGTTTTTGGAGGAAACCAGCCCGCAACAGAAAACCCAGAGGACAGAAAAACTGAAACAGTTCACAACAGGTACTCTCCAAGTTTTGGGGATGTGGCCTCCGCTACGTCATTGTCATCCTTAACACTCAACATTAAATGTGTTTTTTTTATTGTATTTGTTAGGGCACATATAGGCAGACAGGTATTTTCACAACTGCATCATGAACCTTGAACCTTGCTATATATGGACATGTAAATAAAGTTCTCTAAAGGCAAATAAGGATGTCATCTGTGGCTTGGATTTGCTTTAAGAAAACTGATGGGAGTGTGCCGTTTTTGTCTGAGATCTACAGTGGATAATTTTTTTTTTTTTTTGGTCTTTCATGAGCATCTTCTTACAGAAAAAAAAACAGATTGAAACAGCTCCTTGAGGATCAATGCAGGTGTGATGGTGCGAAGGGGAAGTATTGAAGAAGTAGATCTGGTGTGTGTTACACACTGCTGGCTGTCAAAATGTGTTTTTGAGCTACAGAACCAAGTCAGATTCTTTCCAGGTTTAACTTGGATGTTTAAAACCGAAAAACAAATCAAAAGAAGCATTTGTTGAATATTTGTTTAAACCCTAACAGCCAGAAAAGTGTGTGTGCTCGCAGTGAGGTGCCAGAAAGCATCTTAGAAATATTTAGATAAAAAAATGAAGGATGTGAATGAATGGTGAGTACGCACTCTGCCTCCGCTCTCCTGTGATGGAAACACTTCTCTCTCACTGAGGGAGCACAAAGTGTCTCTTCTCGTCAGTGTCGGCATCCACAGACGTACGAGAAAGTGCCTTGGGATTCAAACCCACGGCATGAGCAAGCTCCTCCGTGACTGGAGCTCT
Source organism: Sebastiscus tertius (assembly GCA_916701665.1). Classification (NCBI taxonomy): domain Eukaryota; kingdom Metazoa; phylum Chordata; class Actinopteri; order Perciformes; family Sebastidae; genus Sebastiscus; species Sebastiscus tertius. The sequence goes on along the minus strand of CAKAOH010030242.1, from coordinate 1,999 downwards.
CTCTGTAAATAATGCAGCCATATAAGGTTGTGTTTTTTATGCTGAGCTAGCTCGCAGTGTGGTGAGACAAAGGTGATCTGCAGCACAATAGGCTGAGGAATGGATTATTATAGCAATAATACCCAAGTGGGAGTTCTAAAGTGATTATGCGTGTAGTTGTGACTGTCCTGCCAAGACAGAAAGCTTTAACTGTGAAAGAAATAAACTTGAGAAAAATGAAAGTAAAGCATTTATCTCCTGTCTAGAGTAAATGATTACTGGCACACAGGTGGATAATAAATCATTTAGCTTCATTTAATTTCTTTTGGTGCGAAAATGAAACCATGGTTTTGGCCTTTTTTTTTTTTAAATGATACTGTTAATAGCCATAATTATGGCACGGAGCGCTGTCAAGGCTGCTGTTGCCTTTTGTACAGTTTCTTGCTAGTATACACAGTGAATAGTATGCCATAAAAATATCATAGTATAGTATATGATAAAAAATATAGTATAATATGCCATAAAAAATATCAGAGTATAGTATGCCATACAAAATATTATAGTATAGTCTGCCATAAAAAATATCATAGTATAGTATTCCATTAAAAAAAATCATAGTATAGTATTCCATTAAAAAAAATCATAGTATAGTATGCCGTTAAAAATATCATAAAAAATATCATGCCATTAAAAAGTCACAATATAGTATGTTGCAAAAAGTTGATTAAAAATGTCATATTATTGTATGCCATAAATTAATAAAAAATTCATAATATTGTATGTCATTAAAAAAGTCATAGTATAGTATATCACAAAAAAAGTCATGCTAGATATCATAGTATAGTATGCCATAAAAAAATATGAAATAGTCCAAGTATAGTATGCCAAAAAATGTCACAATATAGTATGTCGCAAAAAATTTATATTACAGTGTGCCATAAAATTTGTCATAAGAAGTGTCATAATATAATGTGTCACCAAAAAGGGTCATAGTATACTATGCCATAAAAATGTCATAAAAAGATTTGTAAAAATCATAGTATAGTATGCCAAAACAATATTCAATTTAGATTTATGAATATGAGATTTTGCAAGTAATAAGATTAAATTAATAATATAACATAATATTGATTTGCTTTGGTAGTAGGGTAAGAAAAGAAACCAGACAATACATTTTCATAGGAGAGGGACTGAAACTGGGTTGACTGCGTTACCTGGCAACCCAGCCGACCGATGGAATCTCCCAGCATACCTTGTTGGTTGACCCTCAATCAACTGTCCGCCATGTTGTGCCTTATTGCTCACAGCTTCGGCAATATTACCTTCTTTGTTCGGACTCTGTGTGAGCTGAAATCGTACATGGAGGTTTAAATTCAACTCTGCTGTCCTGTCGGGAGGTGCAGGGATTCGGTGAATGAGGAAAAAATATGTTAGCTTGTTGATATAAGCTTAAATTATCGAACAACGAGGAGCAAAAACTTACGTTAGCCTAGCAGCTAACGTGTACAATGTTAAATGCCATAGACTTATGCTAGTAAGGTTAGCATGTGGTGGGGT
>CAKAOH010030241.1:0-19530 GCA_916701665.1 Sebastiscus tertius | reverse complement strand
GATTAAATATTTTAACGAACTGACAGCCCTAATTTTTTTTCTCCACAGATCTGTGCAAGACTTTTTCTGTGTGACTTCTTTACTGGTAACAATAGATGCCAAAAACAGAAGGGACAAACTGAGAAGAGCTGCAACGAAAAAAAAAAGCTTCTTAAATATGAATATTTTCTGGTTTCTTTCCTCCTCTGTGACAATAAACTGAATATATTTGAGTTGTGGGCAAAACAAGACATTTGAGGACGTCGTCTTGAGCTTTGGGAAACCAAAGAACTGATTGATTAATCGAGAAAATAGCCGACAGATTAATCAACAATGAAAATAATCGCTAATTGCAGCCTTAAAAATGTGCTTTCAAAAACATATTGTGTATAATAAGAGCATTATTGTGCATTGTTTAAATGGACTTTGGGTTACACAACAAACTCTCTGCACTGATGCATAAATGCAAGAACATGTGAAAGTATAACCTCGACACCATCAGCACCACAGCGCTTTAAGGATGCTACTTGAATGCAGCCGCACACACAAATCAATGAATCTAGAGGTGTAATTATGGGATACTAAAACATCCTGGCACCCAAATACAACCAGCAGGAGAAGGCAGTCATGAGCTGCAGCGAGAGAGAAAGCCTGAATGGTCTTAATAACCCCGATCCTCTCTCGCTCCCAAACAGAAAAACAAATTGATTGAATCCTACATGCAGGTAAGGAAGCTCTGCCAACACAACCTGGCTGGTATCATAACCTTTTTGTCTCCGTTTCTGGCATGCATCTCTGCTCAGGGAACGCTGTGTTGAAGATTATAGACGGGGAACAAACGCAGGTTGGTGAAAGGGAAAGAAGAAGAAGAAGAAGAGAGGAGTGAGTGACTAAGAGAGGAGGAGGAGGAGGAGGAGGGAGGGGTTGGTGGAGTGCTTGGGAGATGAAGATAGAAAGTGAAAGAGAGAAATAATGAGAGAAGAAGAAAAATGTCCCCGCTCTCAGAGAGATGAATTGGTTGATAGTTTGCAGACAGTCTTTTCCGTGTGTCAGTGGAAGGACTATATCCATCCCCTTCTTCACTAACAAGGTAGAGAATCCCCAAGACACAACCGGCGGGATCTGTTCATTTGTCTCCGGTAACACAGCCACCTCTCTGTTCATATTAGCCGGGATTTGCATAGCTGCATTTACATAAGGATTTAATAATGTCGTCTGAATGAGACGAAACGCGTCTGTCAATCATCCCTGGTTCACTAAAAGGTTTCTGTGCTCTTCGAGGCGACAACCGGATCACGTTTGTGAAGTTTGAGCACCGAGCGACAGGTCCACTATCCAATCCGCTTGTTGATTCCTAATCTAGGGGTTGGCTTTCAACATTTAGAAGTTAGAAATTAGGGATGTTAATAATTAACCGACATTAAGAATTGTAACCGATTAAAAGAAATATTAATAATTAATTAAAAAAGAGAAGCAGCTTGTCACTTAAACCTGCAGTAGGCAGTATATTTTTGGCATCATTGGGCAAAAATGCCATAATAACCTTTCAGCATATTGTAATTCAAGTGTTCTGAGAGATAACTAGGCTTCTGCTCCTCATGGCTCTGTTTTCAGGCTTTAGAAAATCTAGCCTCGACGGGAGACTTTGACCAATCACAGGTCATTTCACTGAGAGAGCGTTCCTATTGTCATGTGACCAGAACTTGCCGTTCCTTCACCAGATTTCACAATGGCGATGGCGGCAGCGTCACAAACTTTCTAATTTTCCAGCTAAACCGTGCTACAAGATGATTCTGAGAACATCTGAGGAGAGAAATAGGCATTAACGTAACAGAATATTGATTCATATTTGATCAGCGCTGCCTAGTTTGACCGTTTGGTCGGAGTTCAGAGTGATTGACAGCCGGCTCTCATAGACAGCAGCTGGACAGCAGACCTCAGATCAGCTCTTACTGCTTGTTTTCCTCCGGTCTGTGAAATCTTGCAGATGCCGTTAGGAGCACCGGAGGACACAGAGGCACATGATTTGTTTTTCAGGTTACCTGTTCCATGTACTACTGTCACAATAAAGCGACCGTTTTATAAAAATAACTTCTTTTAATCATATTTGCTCCGATCTGCCTACTGATGCTTTAAAGGAGAAAAGCTGGTCCACCTTCAGAGAGTCTGAGCCGGCGTTGCAAGATACAGAAAGTTGTCTCGGGTCTCTTGAGCTCGCTTGAGCTGAGGAGTCGTAGCATTTATTGAGTTATTCCTTAAAGGAGTTTGCAACGTGTCCAACACGTTTCAGTTTAAAGAACCCTCTTAAAAATACATAATTCCCCGATGCTTCGGCCCAGCGGGGAGACACTTCAGGCCTGGCGGGCCGCCGGACATGCAATACACTGGCAGAAAACCCTGATACATACAGTAGGTGAAAGTAAAACTGACATATTGGACATGATCCGAAACAGACCCGTGGCTCCAAACTCAACATTCATAAATTAATTCTTTTAAAAAGAGACCCCAGCAATATAATAATAACGACCCAAGAATGAATTTATGTCGGATATTCAACTATTTGGTTATCCGTTCATTGGATAGGTAATCGATTTTCAACTTTGGTATTTGGATATTCTCATTTAACCCCTCGGGATTACAAACATAAAACAGACCAAACCTTTTGGAAACAGCTACAAGCGCTCCGAGTCACGTCACGGAGACGGGCCAAGTCAGAGCGCTCATCGCCGTTGCTCATGTCGGAGCGAAACACATGCGAGACTCGAGCCGAAAGGGCCGAAACCTGCTAAACTAAAGTAAATGATGCGGCGGTGGTGGCGGACTTTTACTGGGACAGTGGCTGTATGTCCGTGACACTACACACAGCACCGTGGCTGCTAAGTTAACGCTCCTGGACGGTGAACTGGGGACTCCGTTGTCTGTTGTCCTCCTACACTGCAGCTGGCGCTCCGCTGCATGCGACGCACAAATCTTGTCGGTTAATAATCGTTTAACGAGGGTCGGTTATCGGTTAAATGTTTTTTCAAAATTAGCATCCCTGAATCTTTAACATAACTTTCTGACTTCCTCAAATATATCCTCCCACAGTGATTGTGATCATGTGACCACGAGATCAGAGCTGGAGCGCCGTTAGACGCGTTGACACACAGACCTGAGACCAGCTGTGGAAGCGTAACCCTAAAAAGCTAGACTCTACATCACACAGTTTGTCTTTGTCTTACCTTCCAGCCGCTGCCCGCCTCTCGGTAGTAGGGGAAGTTGTCACAGATCCACTGGTAGATCTCGCTGAGGGTCATCCGTTTGCGCGGCGAGCCGTTGATGGCGAAGGTGATGAGGCTGGCGTAGCTGTAGGGCGGTTTCCCATCTCTGTGCTGGGCGGCCTCCTCCTGGTCCAGCGTCGTTCCCGGATCCAGGTGGACGATTTTCTTGCCAGGCCCGTGACCGTGATGGAGACCGTGGTGGTGGTGGTGGTGACCGTGGTGGTGGTGGTGGCCGTGGTGGTGTCCCGCGTCCGCCTTCTGGATGGCCGCCCTCATGCTGAGCTGGGGGAGCCAGTCCATGGAGGTCAGGCTGCTCTCCAGCTCAGAGGTCATGGCGCTGCTGCTCGTGCGGCCGACGGGTCAGAAGAAGGGGAAAGGGTGAGAGGCTCAGCGACGTGGCGTGTGGAGGATCTCCTGTTGGCTCACTGAACGGGTGCTGAGCAGCAGCCTTGGCTCAAGTCTGGAAGAGCAGGAGGTTTGTTTACTACGCCTATTCATCTCCTCTAGCTGGAGCAGAAAGCACACTTGGCAGACACACACAGATGTTAACTTGCACATTATTTTCCACACAGTGTAGCTTTTGTATGATGGAAATATTTTGGCATGTTCATCACATAAATATGATCTGCAACGTGAAAAGCTTTAATCAACATTAATTATAAAAAGCAAAGCAGAATGGGAGGGGGGGGCGAGGTAGGAGTTAAGTGTCTTACTCTTCCCATTCCTTTCCATCTTTCTTTGGGCCAAAGCATCTGGGGAAGTCACCGAAGTGAAAGGTAGAGTCCTTCCCTCGTGCATGTTCACAAGTTCTTCATTGAGCCACTGCGATGGCCGCTGCTGCTGCTGCTGCTGCTGCTGCTGCTGCTGCTGCTGCTGCTGCTGCAACGCACAAAACACAGAACCACACAAGACGGTGAGCTCGCGCTGCCAGACAGCCTTCATAAGATATTAATATCGCACAACCGCTCAACTGGCCTCGGCATCTGTCCAACCCGATTAAAACTCGTCTCTCTTTCTCTCTCTCTCTGTGTTCTGCCTATCTGGATTGCCTCTCGCACTCTCGTTCTCTCCAAAGTGGAAATGGCAATTGGATCTGCAGAGTGACTAAAAGCTGGGGAATTGTTTTCACAAGTGCCTGCCAAATGGGGGGGAACAGCTCGGGAGGAATTCCAACCCTCTAGAGGAGCCCAAAGGATCGTCCCCTTTCCCTCGCTGTGTAACCCCCTACCCCCCCACACCGTGTTCCCGTTCTCCGACTTCTCGACGTGCCTCACTCTCCTGTCAAGTCACCCCCCCCCCCGACCCCGTCAGCGTCTCAGATCCTGTTCAGACAGACACACAAACAATGAAGATCTTTTAATTTGGTATCTATTTTTAGAGCGGCGCTGAACTTAAAAAACGTGTCCTCCTGTGTACGTTTTGTTTTTGCAAATACTTTTAACATGATTCAGGAAAAAAAAACAAGAAATGATTTGGTACACGAGAGAGAAATTACTCACCAATTGTTCTGTACTTCAGTCAGTCACAGAACATCCGTAGATTTGTCACTACTGGACTGAGAATGTCATGTAACTGTTACTCATCACGGGAGTGAAGATGTTGCATTCAAGCCGCTCTCTCTCTGATTCAACAAAGAGAACTGCCTTGTTTTGTGCTTTTCGAAGATAAAGCGTCCTACATTCAGGGCCGGGGCGCCTTAATGTGACTTGAGGGCACAATATGCCAGGGCTACTTCAATTCAGAACCACCCGTCAATGAACAGTGACAAATGCTAAACAGAGTGCCTGACCAGTAAACAGAATATGAAAGTAGGGGTGTAACGATTCATCTACTACAGCGATGAATCGATTTATATTCCTACGATCCAACTACATCGATAGGCATTTGGCTAAAGTTGTCCTTCACGGGAGACGTGCATCGATATAAAATTGATTGTATGGATACTAAGGATTTGCATCTTGTATTTAAGGACGACAAACGTTATATGAAAGTGTTTTTTAGCACTTTTATTAGTAAAGAAATGTTAAACGTTACTCCGGTTCACTGGCCAGACATGCACCAGCTCGCCAGCTCCGCCCTCTGCAGCACGAGCATGCATCCATGGCGTGCACGCAGACAAACGGCGCACTGGACTCCTCGCTCTCTGACCCGGTAGAGGACCCGGTCAGCAGAGTTTCAGGCGCTATCAATCCACTTGACGAGGACGGCTTCAACCACAGGTGCTTTCCCCGTGCGCTGTCGATAAAAATACTTTCCTTCCCCCGTCATGATGTCTATGTGCACGGCGCATCAGCCTCACGTATCCAGCCGGACAGCAGACGGTCCGCGAGACAAATTATCACGGGAGTAAAGTAAAAAACAAAAAAGACAAGACTAGACAAGACAAGCGGAGGATTTGGTGTCAAAGCGAAAAGCAAAAGTGCCTATTTGGCAATATTTGGGATTTAAACCCGATGCTATAAGGCCGGGGTCGGCAACCTTTACTATCGAAAGAGACATTTTAGGCAATAAAAAAATAATCTGTCTGGAGCCACAAAACATTTGATCATTGTGATGAAGGTAACTCAGTTTATAGTTTAAGTATATAATATATCAGTCTAATGCAGGGAGGGCCAAAGAGACAATGTACTACGGAGTATTAGGGCCACATTGACGGAAAAAAAGTCATAATATTATGAGAAAAAAGTCATAATATTATGAGAAAAAAGTCGTAATATTACGAGAATAAATTCATATCTTTACGAGAAAAAGGAAAATAACACATAAAATGACTACTTTATAATATTATGACTTTATTCTCGAAATCTCAGATACATTTTTTTTCCTCAACGTGGCCCTAATACTCCGTCGTACCATAGACCTACAACAATGATAAATAAAAATGAAAATGTAAACAAAAAACAGTTATCCATTTCCATTTTTAGAAATCCACAGGGAGCCACTGGAGAGGAGCTGAAGAGCCGCATGTTGCTGACTCCTGGTATAAAGGAACCATAACGTTAATGAGGTAATCGCCGTGCGGAGGACGGAGCGGTCACAGCCGGTGTGAGCGGCGGACCGGCGCCGGGTGGAAATCTTTACCATCCAACAGTAAAGATCAAAAAAAAAAGCGCGCTTCACATATCGAGCGTCTTCTTTTCTTTTAACATGTCCGGAGTAATCGGCTGTTGTTTAATAACTGGTGGAAAAATGTCCCTAATCATTATAAGACAATATGTCAACAAGAAGTGAAGACACAGCTCGGTTATTGAGCGTATCCTACAGCCTAGACGCTGGGTTCCCAGCCCCAGACCTCCAGACCTCCAGACCTCCAGACCTCCAGACCCCCCTACCGGCCCATCTTCAGCTCCCTCTGCTGCAGCTCACCTGAACCAGCTGATGCTCAGCCCAGATCCAGCAGTCAGGGCTTCTGAGTTTCATCAGGTGTGTTCAAAACATAACATGATGTGTAGGCTGTTGTGTTATTGATCTATTTTCCACCGCTCGGAGCGACGCCAATTAACCGCTTAAAAATCTGGCCGCTATTTGATCTTTTAGAGAGCCGGCTCATTTTTAAAGCTCGAGTGAAGGAAAATTTTGGCGATTTTCAAAGGGGTCCCTTGACCTCTGACCTCCAGATCAGTGAATGTAAATGGGTTCTCTGGGTACCCACGAGTCTCCCCTTTACAGACATGCCCACTTTATGATAATCACATGCAGTTTGGGGCAAGTCATAGTCAAGTCAGCACACTGACACACTGACAGCTGTTGTTGCCTGTTGGGCTGCAGTTTGACATGTTATGATTGGAGCATATTGTTTTATGCTAAATGCAGTACCTGTGAGGGTTTCTGGACAATATCTGTCATTGATTTGTGTTGCTAATTGATTTCCAGTAACAAATATATACATACATTTACATAAAGCAGCATATTTGTCCTCTCCCATGTTGATAAGAGCATTAAATACTTGATAAATCTCCTTTTAAGGTACATTTTGAACAGAAAATGTGCGATTAAAGATGCCGATGCCAGCGGTATGCACGGTAGATGGATGTTATGGATTCACAGTGTATAGAAAATGAATATTTATAACACAGCAGCGACAGTCTTCAGTACTAATTCGCTGCCTGTCTAACGTTTATTTGACACCCGGATATCCGCGCCGTTTGTCGGCTCATCCAGCCACATTTTTTCTATTTTCAACCCCGTGCATTAAGGCGCCGTTGATTCTGGGAAATGCAGGTAAACCTACGAGTTTTACGGAAAGAAACAGAGCGAGGCCGACGCCGGTGAAATAGTTAACAATGGCTGGTTGTATTCAGCCTCCTAAGGATACAGAAATCTACATCTAAAACCTTCATCTAGCATCCCATGCAGTAACCTTCGCATGTCCTTGAACAACAAAGAGCCCATTGGCCCACGCGTTTTCCATTCATGCTCACTGTATATAATCAAGGTGGGAGAACTTCAATGAGCCTGCAACACACAAACCCCTGCCTCTCTTTTCACCAATCCCCCCGGAGAGCCCAATACACCAGGATGAAGAAGAGGAGTACTCAGCTCCTGCAGAAAAACCTCGCTTAATTACAAGTAGAGAGAAAAAAAACAAATGTTTCGCAGCAGACTCATCAAGCCAAACAAGCCAGGCAGCGGGACTACGGGAAGGAGAGAGAGGAACCGAGAGGAGAGATATATGCCCGATGAGGCCTCTTGCACAACACCACCCCCATCTCCTCCTCAAGGCCCTGCTACTGTGGGAGAAGCCACAGCCAACCCCCCCCCCCTCTTCCAAATCCCAGGAAGCCATCTTAATTAGTGCACCTTTTTTTTTCTTTTCTCGCTGAGGGGAAGGTAGCATAGCTAGTTGTAGTGGTGGTGGTGGGTAGGTGGGGATGGGGGTGGTGACACACAAGACACAGAACAACAAGTACTTATTTTCCCCTCATTAAAAGGAGGCTCAAGCTGCAAATCAGCCTGCCACAAGCCCTGACCTGCTGCGCTGCCGCGGCGGTTGTTGTTGAAGAAGTTTGGGAGCGTGGGCTGGCTGCACGGCGGCACGGCGTATAGCTTCGCACCGCTAGCCCGGTGAGGCGTCGGGATGATGAGTAATAGAAGAGAGCGGGGAGAGACGAGGAGGGGCATGACTTGGCTTGTGGGCAGAGGGGGGCCCCCGCTGGGCGAGTAGACGCAACCAATTACCTCGTCGACTCAGTCAACCGGTCCCACAGTGGCTGGGCTCACCTCGGCACCGAGCCTTTTGTTCCTGATATCTGCTGTTTCACATCGGCCTCGGAGAGACCCGGCTCGGTGCCAGGGGAGAGAAATGATCAGTGCAGAGAAGACAGCTTCCGGTAGATCTCTGCTTATCTCTGGGCTATCGGTTTTCTATAGAAATGCATTGTATTGTACTGTAAGCTGAGTGCTAAACTCTCATCTCAGGTAATCGTTCCTGATTATCTCAGAGAGGAAATGAACCTTTCCGTCTATTCTGGTTCTTGTTGATGTTCCTTCAGGTAAGATTTTGCATTTGAAGGTCAAACATTTGGACTGGGAGCATCCACACAGTCTATCAGTATACTGCTCTTCACTAGCTGAGGAGACGACATCATCCTCAGGTTCAGATCCATATCAGAAGAACCTATTACGTCTTTTTTTACTGTTTATTAAATGCAGGTGTCACTTTAATCACTATACTTTTATAATTAACTAATATCATTATTAGGTTAACACGTTAACGCAAATTCACTTTAATACCACTAATACTACATTAATCAATCTTTCGGAGGTTAAAGCGGGTTTTAAAGCGAGAGTGGAGATACTGGTATCATACGAAACTAGAAAATGGATCCATTGGTACCAACTACGGATGCACCGATACCACTTTCTTTCAGACCGAGTACAAGTACAAGTAACTAGATTTGGGTACTCGCTGATACTGAGTACTGATACAAGTACATCTTTGAGCCAGAAGACCCTCGTTAACAGCCAGCTGGAGGGTGTGAGCGACACACGGTAGGCTGGGGAGTCCCGCATACGAGGCGGTGCACCGCAACCGGCTCTAGGTCGGCTTGGAAAGGCTCGGGGCGAAGGTGCTTCCTGGGGCCGTGGCCAAAGCGTCACCACCGGCCCGTCTCGCCCGCACCGTTGGGGAGGTGGAGCGTGAGTGCGTGCGAAATGACCCGAAAGATGGTGACGAGAGGTTAACGTCACGCTGCCGTAAAGTGGTATCGGAGCCGTTTAGCGAGTACGAGTACATGAGCACAGTATCAGACCCGATACCCGAGACTGGTATCGGTGCATCCCTAGTACCAACCATGTCATACTAGCTTGTCGCGAAGGAGGCTCATTAACGCTCCAAAATTACACTAAATTTTGGCGAGGAAAAACTGGCGTGGCCATTTTCAAAGGGGTCCCTTGACCTCTGACCTCCAGATCAGTGAATGTAAATGGGTTCTCTGGGTACCCACGAGTCTCCCCTTTACAGACATGCCCACTTTATGATAATCACATGCAGTTTGGGGCAAGTCATAGTCAAGTCAGCACACTGACACACTGACAGCTGTTGTTGCCTGTTGGGCTGCAGTTTGCCATGTTATGATCCATGTTGATAAGAGTGTTAAATACTTGACAAATCTCCCTTTAAGGTACATTTTGAACAGATAAAAAAAATTATTAATTTGCAACTAAGGACAATCATGCGATTAATCGCAATTAAATATTGAATCAATTGACAGCCTTAATATATATATATATATATATATATATATATATATATATATATATATATGTGTGTGTGTGTGTGTGTTTGACTCTGCAGCATGTCAATATTTAATCTTAAATGGCATTTTGACACATTTCGCCTTTAACACATATTGTGCCTCCATGACGGCCATATTGCGATATCGCTAAAATTCGATTAATTTTGCAGCTCTAACTCATTAAGTAGCCTAAAATAACACAGTTCCTGCACATATTAGTCAAAACCCCACAAGATCCAACTCTGCATCATTGATCAGGAATCATTAAAAACTTCACCGACCAGACGGATTTCAAAGAGCTGCAGTTGAATAGAGAATAAAGGTAGTGAACGAGGGGGATATTCTGGCAGCCGATCACACACGAGTGTTTGATTAAATAGTCTGAATGTGAACGGGAACATACATTTTCAAGAGACAGACATTTGGCGAACATTAGTAAGTATCATAAGCGGTTCAAAATCTGGCAAAAAAGAGAGCATGTGGCATCTCAGATTTCTGTAAAAAGTTAACTTTGGTAACTTGAAAGTTGTGAGCTGTTGCCTGGCACTTTGCAGAAAAAAGATTACAAGCATTAATATTAAAAAAAAAAAAAAAAAAAAAGAGGAGCAAGGATTTGGATGTTCATGAACAAGAAATCTTTCTCCTCCAAAGAATTTAAATACATCACTCTCTGCACCGTGGATGAAGCTTTCATGACTGGGAACATTGTCCCTTTAAAAAGAGTTGAGGGTCTCTGTGTGTGTGTGTGTGTGTGTGTGTGTGTGTGTGTGTGTGTGTGTGTGTGTGTGTGTGTGTGCGATTGAATGTATTCACCCATTAGACTTTGTAGCTGTGATGCACTCACTCAGCTGTATGCATCACTAACAGCTAACAGTCCCCCGCTGCTAGCAGGCTTTTAGACGGAGAGAGAGGCTTTACAGTTCTGCATTTTAATAGAGAACTTTGAATGGAGTGACGGGGGATGGGTGAGAGAAGGGAGGGGAGGGAGCCAAAAGAAAGAGGCATCAAAATATTTTCAGAGGAAAATGAAGTAATGACAAAATACCCACCCGGAGCGTGCAAAGCAGAGGGGGTTTCTGGGAAAAGGACTGCCTTGGCAACGGTAAGGCTAATGTGTCAAAAGAAAAGTCTGTAAGCACACTGAGCGCTGTCATGTCTAGGAGTGCGGGCCATTCAAAGGAAGGAGGAAAAGGTCCAAAAAGCAGTATTGAACGTCTTAATTACTTTCTGCTTCGGCGCCAGAAAACATACCCCTGAAAAGGTTCAATTATAAGATATCAAGGCAAATCAGCTGCCCTTATGGCGGCTGCTTGCTCATCTCTCAATGGAGCTGGGTTAAGCAATTATCGTTTGATACTGTCTACTTATTCTCAAAGGAGACCTGGAGAGGCATCGATGTAATGCGCCGTTTCAAACTGAGATGCATTTTTTGTGGCCTTAGAGCGAGTGGCCAGGCTAAACTTGAAAGGAAAAAAATAAAGGCTGGGGGGAAAAATATACACAGAAGAGAGGACGATGATAACACGACTGGTTTCTGATCGCAGGCACGTGTCGATCAAGTGGCATCTCTTAATGAAACGTACTAATTAACACAGCTCTGAAAGAACATCTGATTGAAAGACGGCAAGAAATAAAAATCAGTGGATTCCACTGAATCCCCCCGACGGCCCCGGAATAAAATATTTAAGTCGCTAAGCCCACACAGAACATAACACCTGAAAACATCTGCCGAGGTAGAGGGAGTTAGCGACCCTGAAGACTTACCACTGCCGACTAGGAAAAAGCTATCACAATTCCAGACTCTGACAACGGCGAAGTTAAAAAGGCATATTTTGTCATAAATAAAACATAGGGAGTGCAGCATTTCAGCAAACTCCCCCAACGAGAGGTCCCAGGAGAGACACGGGATGCTGTTTGTGAACTCGCGCTTTGCACAGTAACGGGGGGGGGGCTGCAGCGCTGCATCACCACGACTCAGACTGCATTCCCACATCCAGCCCTATTCAGCGAGGACTAGTCCTCTTTAAAAATTCATTAATTTACAGCAAAAATAGATTAAAGCGCCCAACCTAAAAAGTTTGGCTTGTGAATAGCATTAATAATGGAAGCGAGCGTTCCAAAACCTCGAGGCCCCGGCTCAGAGGCATGGCTTAGGTTTTGTTGCGCTTTATAATGGAGAGTAATTTACATTTTTTAGAAGTATTACAGCTTTTTGATGCTTGTTTATAATTACATTGTTTTACATGCAAATTGGCTAACAATTGTTACTCATTAAAACATAACCAGGAGAGTGCAGCAGCAACACTCTCGGCTTGTGTAAGACACAGACTTTACATCAGGTTCGCACAATGGAGGCTCCGCACTGAACTCTCGTCGCTGGCAGCGCCAACGCCGCCGCTGCTGCCGAGTTCAATCCAAACGACAGCCCTTTAAAAGTGATCATCCCCCTCTCCCCCCACCCCCCATCTTATCTTTTACATCTTTCTCTTTCAAATCATAGCAACGCTTTCCGAACAGAATCAAAGAGGATTTTGACAAGATAAAAGGATTTGCTGCATTTGAATCCAAATTATGTGTACTTTCCTGGGGACAAGACAAAAATCACACTGACTGGGAGCACTCAGAGAACTTAAAGGCACTTAAAAGGAGAGTAAGTCGGCTCTAATGCCTTGTCACATCTTTTTTCCCAGCCTGAAGATAGAAGAGTTTGCTATCTTACAGTAAGTATTAGAGCTGTCCTCGACCAAAGACACTCTTAGTCGACTAACACTTGATCAGTTGATTTAATGGACAGATCTGTGAAACTGAGTTTCTCCACAAAGAATCACCACTTTAACTCTTGTGATTATCAGGGATGTGCTCGTTAGTTTCTTAAGTCATTCAGCATGAAAAAAAAGCATAAAAAATGACTAATCAACTAGAGCTGCTAGATTATGGAAACAATCAAAATCCAGATTATTTTGGTCGATACTGAGATCACGATCATTTAACACGATTATTCATTGACTTTGGAAACATCATGCATTTAGAAAGAATATTTTGTAGCCTACATTTTAAAGTTAAATGCATCAATGTGGTGCACTTTGAGAGCAAAGTTAAGAGGATTGATCTCTGAAGAACGTTGTGCTCTATCGTAAACTCTTTAATCATGAACACATTGGTTGTATAGATATGAATGGTAATGACATGGCAAAAGAACGCATTGCTGCACTGAGGACACTGATGTCTGCCACAGTTGACAGTCGCGCTGGGAGCATGGAGCCGCGTCCCTCCCCGCAGGGAGAGAGGGCACAGGGAGCACTAAGTGGCGAGGCCCTGGTGAGGGGTGCCGTAAAGCGCCACCCTCACCCCGGGCCTTAGCCAGCCCTGAGGAGAGTTCACCGAGCGGTCGTCTCTGACCTGCTGAGCGGGGCTAAAGCGAACCGCTGTGAAGGAAAGGGGAGCGCTGGATTTATAACACAAGACAAAACAAGAGAGTCATTGCGAAACGGAGTGCGGCACAATAATCGTTTTATGTTGATTATCTTGTTTTCATAAGCCGTAATGTACGATTAATTGCCAGCCCTATAAGGACCGATCAGTCGACTAAGAGAGGGCAGCCCTAGTAGGAGGAGCGCCGGTCGTTGATCCCAACTTTCGTATTGGCCAAACTCCGTTCATGTGAATGAGACCCAGACCGTGACGACAGCGTGACTTTGGGCCGCTCAGACCGAGTCATGTGACCGAGCGGACGCTACTGCTTCTGCTCCAGGATGCGGAAGATCGCCAGAAGATCCGGGTACTTTTCCACTCGGAAGTCGAGTCATTTTGGCTTCATGCACCACTGAGCAACTTTCATAGGAATGAACGGAGCCCCGCCTCCAACGCTGTATCCAAGTCTCTTTATACATGGTATAATATATAATATATATATAGCTGATTGAGGATGAAGGGTTTCACATCTACTCACTTGCAGAGGTCAGGTAATTGCTTCTAATATCAGGTCATATCAATAATCCCTTTGTCTAAATGATGATTTAAACAGCTGATTATTGATATGACCTGAGGTAATTAAAGTGACCTGTTGACCTATTAACGTTGTGGAGGTCTGATAATTACAGAGGCAGATTAGAGGGACTTCTAGCCGAAGCAAATGAGACCTCTTCCTCACCTCTTTTAACAGCTACGGCAGTTTACCAGCAGCCGCTCTGTGCGGAAGTGTTCATGATAAACAGTAGAAGACGGAAGATGCTCGCAGGCATCAATCCACACAACCGGAGAGAGTGGGTGTTTGCTCAAAGCATAATCTTACTTAGTAAGTCTTTAAGTAAACAGATCTTCTCTCCAAGGTTAAACACAGATTCTGTATAATGGCAGCGGTATGAATAAGGTGAGTCTATAGTCTGTTTACAGGGATTAACACGGTGGCTGAGGCAGGCAAACATTTACCGCAGAGCACGACTGGTTGGTATTTATGAGCTGTAAAAAAGACTTCTGAATGATACATGCTAACGCTAAATCATTTAAATCATCAGTTTCCCTTTAACGAAACATATTTTCTCATAATTTGGGACGAGTTCGGCGTCTGAACTTCATGATGCTTTAATCGGGTGGCAAATCATTCTTGGCAGACGCTCAGCGGGATGACTGGCTGCCCAACGTTACTTATGAAGTCACACAAAAAGAATATATTAATGAACATGCCGGAAGACAACATGAAATCTTGATGGCCATGACTCATTCATATACCAGAGTTAAAAATGGACTTTATTTATTAATTCCTATTTTGTATTTCTGGATTTTATTTATTATGCAATAATTCTCTTTAGAATTTGTGAATTTTTATCTCATTGAGCAGCTTAATCTATTTTTATTAACCATCTGATAAAGCTACTGCTGCTCATTTAAGTCACATTGCCCTTAATGTGCCGAGTTCTCTTAGCCCCCCTCACGCTGCTGCTTTACATTGATGGGGGTAACTTGTGTGGTGCTATTTTACTGTTGTCTGTTAAGGAACAGTGTGCAACAATTAGGGGGATCTATTAGCAGAAATATAGATGTATAACTATAAATCGTTGTGTTTTTGTTAGCTTAGAATGAGCCCTTCATATCTACATAGGGAGCTTCATGGAGTCCGCCATGTTTCTACAGTAGCCCAGAACGGACAAGCCAAACACTGGCTCTCTAAAGAGAGACTTTCACATCTTTATTTGACCTGAAGGCCACTGTAGTTCTGGTGAAACTGCGGTAACGTGAGCCGCAGAGTGCAAAACCGTGATACCGCCAGTCGCCGTCTGATTTGTGTTGCTCCTAAAGAAGTGTTATTATGGTTAGGCTTGTCACGGTAGTCTGTGTTACCGGTGTTACCGGTGTTACCGGTGTTACGCGGTGGTCGGGCACACACCGATTACATTATGTACCGCACCATCCCACCATCGTTTCGCTTTTTTTTTACGGAAACAAAACCAATTTAGTTCATTTTGCCGTCGGACGACGGACGCTATAAACTGACAGTGAATGCAGCAGGTTTCATATTTCACACACATGGGAGAGAGAGAGAGGGAGTTGACAGACCGAGAGATGGCGGAGGATTTGGTGTCGAAGCAAAAGCACCTATTTGGCAATATTTCAGATTTAAACCCAATGCTACGAGGGAACCGTAATGTTAATGAGGCAATCGGTAAACGAAGCGGTCACAGCTGGTGTCCACGGCGCAGCAGTGCCAGGTAACGTTAGACCCCTGTGGCCCCGCAGCGAAAACTGGACCGGAGAGGCCAGACACACCGCCACCCGACGGTAAAGATCAAAGTAAGAGCGCTACACATAGTGACCGTCATCTTTTCTTGTAAAATGTCCGGTGTAATCGGTAACACCGGTGTGGTCACAAGTTTTTTAACCGTTGGGAAAACTTCTTCACCATTACATCCCAACTCGGCGGCTCACGTTACCGCTGTCTTGGAAAGGCAGGAGTGAGCGGAGGGGTACTCTGTTGGTTGCAATCTGCAACCACACCACTAGATGCCACCAAATCCTACACACTGTCCCTTTAATACACTCATCATATAAGTTGTAACCTTTAATGTATTTTGTCTACTGATATGGGACAGCTAGTGGCTTCCAGCTAATGGTGCTAACAATGCTAGCAGTGCAAACAAAGGTGAAAGTGCCGACAGAGCTGACAGTGTTTACGGCGGTGAAGCCGTCAGTCGGGATGACGTTATGAGCTGTAACTGCCATCTGAGCGCAGTGCAGAGCGGCAGCCGTGATCTAGCCAGAGGGGCACGCTCACATGCACAAACATCCAATAAAAAGCATGTGCGGCCAGCCCTGCTATGTCAACAAAGCACAGAAAAGCTCTGATTACAATATAGATGAGGGAGGGTGTCTTCATACTCTGCTCAGGTAGACATTACTCCACTATATCTTTACATAGCTAATAGTTGTTTGATGCTAAATTAATACTCGAATTTAACACCTTGAAATGATTTATTTTGACAGCTAATAGTAGTCTTGTAGACACGTTTGCTTTTGAAGTTTGCTAAGCGCCACTCCTAGCATGCCAAGCTGCCTTTTTTTACACTATTTCCTCGTGTAAATTCT
The DNA here is from genome assembly GCA_916701665.1 of Sebastiscus tertius. Lineage (NCBI taxonomy): Eukaryota > Metazoa > Chordata > Actinopteri > Perciformes > Sebastidae > Sebastiscus > Sebastiscus tertius. Next base: position 2,975 of record CAKAOH010030241.1, on the reverse strand, counting down.
GTTATTTTGTAAATATAGATCCAGATGTGCAGTGACCGACCTGGAGAAATATATGTGTGTGTTGTATTCATGCATCTTATTACACTGGATTACATTTTCTTTATTTTTCATTGTTTAGCTTTACTCTTTTTGAGAGAGACAGTTCATGTTTTGTTATATTGATTTAAGAAAAAGAAAAAGGGTTTTAAAAGCTCTCCGCTAATTGTTTTCTAACATCGTCTAAGAGCCATATAAACATGTCAGTTTTAGATATGTAGTATTGTCGTGTTGCTTGAGACATTATAAAAGATGTGCTGCTTTGCGTTGATGATCCAGATGTGCAATGACCAACCTGGAGGTAATATATGTGTGTGTGTGTGATATTGTCTTCCTGTAGAGAATGGAATAAATGGTCCTCTGAGTCGTTCTCATCTTTGCCCAACTAACATCCGTTACACATCATCGTCATCAGAGAACCTCAAATGCACGTGGTTGTAGCCACCATTAATTCACCTTTCAAAAAAGTCATTAATACGGCGGTTTCTTAGCAGTGCACTTGCTGACATTGACGCTAATTACAACGACCTTTCCGATGATAAAAACAGAAATCAGTAAAACCTTACGAGGGTTCCTTCTCTTCACGTTTTCACGCCATTCTGCATAACGTTTTAATGAGGCATTTAGGGGTCTATGAGTGATCTACTGAGAAAGTCTACAATGGCAATCAGCAGTGAGTGTGGCAGCTGTTCGGCAATTAAAAAGCCAAATTACCCTCAATCAACACCATTTACAAGCGCAAGTAAATCTCAGAGCAAATAATGATGAGAGAAATCTGTTCAGACAGCTCTCATCTTGATAGGAATTAGAGGCGCATCCAAATCAGGAACAGGGTACTCTCTCAAACGTTTTTCTCAGTCTGTCGCCCACAAACACACACACACACACACACACACACGCACACACACACAAACACACACCTCCCCTTGTCTGCGTGTTTTTGGAGAGAAGAAACCGTAAAGTATCTGCTTGGCTGCAGCATGATGAAAGATAATGACTCCTTTACAGTATAAGATGGTCACCGCTCATGGTGAGGTTATCGTCTCTTTATGGAAAGATCCATCCGAGGCAGCCTATCGAAGAGAAATCCATCGTGGGGGAGAATAACTGCACCATCAACAAACTCCGCTTACTGGAAGACGGCAAATAAAAGTGACCTGCATCAGACACTCAAGGGCAGTTATGGCAAATTACAGCATCTTCTGTCTGCATCTAGATGTTTTCTCACAAAGACATTTAGTGCTGTCTGTATTAGAGGTAAGCCGGTTAATCGGCCCAACTATTACCGGTAGAACTGGGCTCTGATAGCGGCCGATAGCTGCACGGCCACCACCGGTTATGTGGGGACGTACATCACCGTTTTGCATTGGAGGCTTCGTACACAAAGTCAACGTAGAGGAGGGAGAAAAGAAGTTATCTCTTGAATATATAACGCAGCTCTTTGTCCCAGATACAAGACACACAGAAAAACAAATCATTCACTGTTACTGTAACTTGCTTACTGTACCAATCTGGTGTTCTCTCTTCCAAATAATCCAGCCACGTACCTATCCATCCATCCATCCATTCATGAAATGACATGAAATCACACACTTTAGGATCCTCTTTACCCGGGGAAATATGCACCAAACGTAATGGGTTGTAAGAGTGGCATTTAACAACGTAAGGGGACGCGCAACAGAAGTAATCCTGGTCAGTCATCAGTCATCGCCCATTGTAAATGAATAGAAGATATTCCAACGATGTAATCCACTAAATCACACTTCAGGATGTTCCCTTACTAATGATTTAAATTCAGAGTGACTAAATTTGTTTTATCTATAACGGTCTATGCAAAAGTAGCTGAAGATAATGGCCGATTAATCAGCTTTTTTCTGCTCCAAACTATCGTTATTACATCAGCCTTAAAAGGTACTATATGTTACTAACATTACTACATGTATTAATCACTTTACATTGCCAATGTGTGAACGGATTGTAACGTAACTGAAAAATCTAGACCTTCCTCGACTTTCTCGGTTGTCTATAACAGCCTGTGGACTGATTTCTCTGTAAAGGACTTGGGACTACTTTACAGGGAAAATCAAAGAAACCGTTGGTTGCTGCGTATTGTTAGCTGATAAAGTAATTTACAAACTACAAGCTAGTTAGTATCATGAAGCCAATGGTCCAAATAAAATATAGGAACATTACATAACATTATGTAAAGGGTAATGCCCGATGAGGGGTCCATTATCAGGTATTAATGGACGACGTGGAGGGATGTCAGGATGTTGCCTGCAGTTCACTTAACGGCCACAGGTGTTTCTGAAAGTTACATACAGTACCTTTAAAAATCCACTATCGGTCGACCTCTAATCTGTATCTAATATGAAGCATGCGTTGATGTCACGCTGTAGGGCTGTCAAAGTTAACGCAAATTCATTTTAACGCCAATAATTTCTTTAACACATTAACTTGTAATTTTTAGGTTGTAGTGGCTCAGTTTCAAAGCTAGAGTGAAGATACTGCTATCATATAAAACTAGAAAACCTAATGAATCTATTGGTACCAACCATGTCATACTAGCTTGTAATGAAGGATTTCAAAGGGATCCCTTGACCTCTGACCTCCAGATCAGTGAATGTAAATGGGTTCTCTGGGTACCCACGAGTCTCCCCTTTACAGACATGCCCACTTTATGATAATCACATGCAGTTTGGGGCAAGTCATAGTCAAGTCAGCACACTGACACACTGACAGCTGTTGTTGCCTGTTGGGCTGCAGTTTGCCATGTTATGATTTGAGCATATTGTTTTATGCTAAATGCAGTACCTGTGAGGGTTTCTGGACAATATCTGTCATTGTTTTGTTGTTAATTGATTTACAATAATAAATATATACATACATTTGCATAAAGCAGCATATTTGCCCACTCCCATGTTGATAAGAGTATTAAA